>CACRXK020012318.1:0-14535 GCA_902702795.2 Paramuricea clavata
GGGTAAGTGAAATAAAATATATTATATTTAATGAAAAATGACAATCCTTATGAAACCCACAATAATTATATTAAATTGAGCATAGTTTTCACCCCATGATAAATTTTTTAGGAATAAGAAAATTTAGTTTCTGCCAGGCATATTAGTTATTTTATGCATACTTAGCAATTTACCTGGGGTGGTGCATGGTCATTTTCTTGTAAAATATTATAGACAAATAAAGACAAATTTTTCCTTCCAATAACCACCTCTAAAAGCAACCCTTCTAAACACTATAAGCACTTCAGAAAGGCTGTCGCTTTTACTTTTCAGAAGTTAGAGTTATGTTGGCACTGCCGTTTCAGGGCGAGGTCATTTTCAGGACTTTCGTCCCGGGTTCAGTTTTTGGCATAAATGCCATGTTTACCGCCATGGTCATTTTACCCTAAAACAGTTGAGATATGTCCTAAATGAAACGCATACAAACTCATATACAGGTCCGAGACTAACTGCATGCAGTTAAAAGGTTGTGTGATCTCGAAGTGAGTTATTTAATTTCTTGCATGCATCTTCTCTTCTTCTTACACTCAGTGGTTTAATTTTACTTTTCTGTAATGCTTCTTCATAAGATAAAATGGAATACGCGAAGGGAAGGGCTAATCCAGCTTTCTTTAATAGGCGTAAAGCATACTAAATGCGTGAATTCGCTTTCTTTAAAATTTTGTCTACGTGTATATCCCACGAAAGATTGTTGGTCAACCACACACCTAGTCAGGGGCGCCGGAGCCACGGGGGCAGCGGGGGCAGCTGCCCCTGTTGCCTAAACAGTGCGGGGGCAGCACGGGGGCAGCACGGGGGCAGCAGGTTGCCTTTTTACCAAAACTGCACTTCGAACGTCATGCGTTTTTTGCATGAATTGAAATTGAATACTGTTTTTAAACAATTTAGCTCATACTTGAATCTGAATTCCTCTCAGAAACGGTACAAATCAGTTTCCACCTATTATATGAAAAAAAAAGTAAAAAAGGAAACCTTCCTAAATAACTGATAACTGTCATGTTGCTTTACAATAATACATTTTAGTCTTTAGTGTCATGCAACAAATAAAAATTTTCCAATCTATGCCGAAATTTGTCTAACTGTATTAGGTACAAGTAATGAAGTATCCGTTATACAGCAAAATGTTAACGAGCATTGCCCTCCCCCCGCACAAAAATTAAGGCTCAAGAGTAAGTGCCCTTTTCACATGGCTGCCCCCGCCGCTTCATGTTGCTTCCGGCGCCCCTGCACCTAGTAGTTTAAAACTAGAAACTCTCTCCACCAGATCATAAAGACTGATGGCAGTCATATGTATGTATACCATATTTGACCTGATGGCTATGACATTTATCCTGCATTGGCCTGGAGTTGTACGTTATTGGATTAATTAATTAACTACTGGTGTACTAATTAACATATAGGTCTGTAAAAGTGCGAATCTTCCTAGAAAACGAAATTAGTATCAGAATCTCGTGCATGCAAAATCTTAACCTGCAATTGTGTCAACCTTGTGGCATCTCAAATATACATGAGCAGTTGTTTTATACAAGAATACAAATGGCTTTAAACTAGATTTTCTCATGGAGGTTATGACAGCCTTAAGGAACTGTTATCCCGAAGGAAAATTCGGTCTGCCGCTTGCCGATATAAAGTAGCCTGAAAGATTTACTGTTTGTTTATTCCAACATTGGGCTCGTGCATGGCCACTCTCCTTTGTGATAGATTTATAAAAATGCTATTCTGTTGAGAAGAGTGGCCCATGGCGAATGGTGTCACAATCACATGGCTTACAGAAAATAAGCTGACGCTTCTCTTGTATTCTTGCCTGAGTATCAGCCGGGAGGGGCCGGAGGAACTTGGGGGTGTGTCAGCCAATTTTGACATGCTTCAAAGGGGTGGGTCTTTTTATAGTTTTGGTATAAATGGAGGGGGTCATAAAAATAATCAGTGAAAAAATCACCAATATGGTTTTATTGAATTTGGAAATATTTGGATCAAGAATAGTAAAAAGGTCCAGAATCTATCAACTATCTCGTCATCTATAACAATGAAGCAAAATTCATTTGACGCTCTGTTCACATAGTCCATAAGAAAACATTTCCATGACGTTCGTCAATTGACTTCGTTTTTATCCGTTTTTGTGTGAAAACATGAATGAAAGAAAACGCAGGACCGTAGCATGATTTCAAAATCATGCATGATTGCAAGATCTGCATGACTTCAAAATCATGCAGACCTTGATCAATTTTAAGCTTTATTAATTTTAAGCGGCTACATTATCCATGACAAACTGCAAAGAATGAAGATAGTACCCACAGTTTCCTACAACTTATCCTAGTTATCCAATATATAGTAAATTAAATACGCCTTCGCCCATTTAGTACTAGCAAATTGTCAATTTCGACATACTAAAACGCTGTTTTCTGACCATCAAAATTCTGTCAACTCTTCCCCCAAAGGCCAGGAAATGGCATTTCAGAGACTCTAGATTTAAAACTTTCCTCGGGCCTTCGGCCCTCGCATTCAGCACCCCAATAAAAAAGATCTTCCTACGGCCCTGAGACGTTATGGAAACGACACCGTGTGGTTTAATAGTTAGGATAAGGGGTCAAAAAATTTTCAGTAAAACAAATAGGGGGTCATAATTTTTTACTATCAACTTTTGTCTTGGGGGTTCCAAGTTTTCGCAAGGAATTAGACATCAGTTCCTCCGGCCCACCCGCCCCCCCCCCCCTCCAGCTAAAAAATGAATGCTCCCTTACCTTTCCTAAAATGCAGGTACATGGAAAGAAAAAGAAGTCGGACACATCCATGAACTTGCGGTTAGAGCTGGATCACACATTGCTTGGCAAGCGAATGCAATGTCGGGAAAACGGCCTTTAGACCATGTCCGTTGACAGAAATTTGGTGTTTCAGTATAAGTCGATCATGCTTGCATTTCTTCGAAACTAGGTGCAAAATTAATAACGTTACTAACGTTAGACTATATATATTTACATGCAATGTTTTTTCTGATTTGGGTTGGTCAATTCTGGCACACAACCGCAAAGTTCAGAAAGCTATAATGATGCACAAAATTATGAATGGAAACTCTCCTTCACATCTATCTGAAATATTTGAGAAGCAGCCTGGCTCAACTACATATGACTTGAGGTCATCTGATTTAAATGTTCAGATACCTAATGTTCGAACTGAATGTTATAAAAAAAACTTTGCAGTTTCTGCGGCTTTCCTTTGGAACTCCTTGCCAAATTAAATGAACTTAATTAAAGAGAAAAAAAGTTTATCAAAATTTAAGACACAAATTAAGAAACATAACTTCTGCATTGGCAACCTGTAAATTCGCGATTTCACTGTAAATAAACTTTGTATCTATTACATATTCACATCTATTGTATTTGATCTACATAAAAAAAAATAAAAAAATGTAAATATAGATCTGTTAAAACATACACAGCTTCTAGGTAGACCAGATTTAATAATTTAACGTTCGTAAATATTATTTCTGATAGAACCACTGTGCCTAAATAAAAATTATCTGATCTAATCTAATCTAATCGGTATCCACAACACTCCATTGCTATCTATAATGCTCCATAGCTATCTACAACGCTCCATAGCTATTTATATAACACTCCACTGGTATCCATAATACTCCATATCTATGTATAACAATCCATAGGTATCTATAACGCTCCATAGCTACCTACAGTATAGCACTCCATAGGTATCTATAACACACCATCGTTATCAAGAATGCTCCATAGCTATCTACAACACTCCATACCTATCTATAACACTTCACTGGTATCCACAACTCTCCACTGGTATCCATAACACTCCATAGGTATTTATAACACTTCATAGCTATCTGTAACTCTGCATAGCTATCTGTAACACTCCGCTGGTATCCATAACACTCCATAGGTATCTACAACACTCCATAGCTATCTATAACACTCTACTTGCGTCCATAACAATCCATAGGTATCTACAACACGTCATTGCTATCTATAACGCTCCATAGCTATATATCTACAACGCTACATAGGTATCTATAACACTGCATAACTATCTATAACACTCCATACCTATCTATCACACTCCACTGGTTTCCATAACTCTCCATAGCTATCTATAACACTCCACTGGCATCCATAACACTCCATAGGTATCTATAACTCTCCATAGCTATATATACAACGCTCCATAGCTACCTATAACAATCCATAGGTATCTATAACACTCCATACCTATCTATCACACTCCACTGGTTTCCATAACTCTCCATAGCTATCTATAACACTCCACTGGTATCCATAACACTCCATAGGTATCTATAACACTCCATAGCTATCTATACAACGCTCCATAGCTACCTATAACAATCCATAGGTGTCTATAACACTCCATACCTATCTATAACACTCCACTGGTATCCATAACTCTCCATAGCTATCTAGAGCGCTCCATAGCTATCTACAACACTCCATACCTATCTATAACACTGCACTTGTATCCATAACTTTCCACTGCATGGTATCCATAACACTTCATAGGTATGTATAACACTCTACAGCTATCTATTATAAAGAATACTAATTAGGAGTGTTTTATCAGGTTTAAACCCATTGCACGTGACATATTATGGTTGACATGATTTACCAAAACGCTTATGAATTATTAATGAGTGTTTGAAACTAGAATTCATAGGCACATGACAGGGCGTCGATCTATTTACTATTGCATTGGGGCTATAAAAAAGATGTTTTGATATTCCAACGTTTTTTATCAAGAACACTATACTGCTAAACTCATGCTATGTTAAAAATATGACGTGACACTGAAATTATTACTGACAATGAAAATTGTCTCACACTGCATGCTACACTGCATACGTGTATTAATAAACAGAATTTGAAATTTTTACTCTAATACTTTAACACAAATATACATAGTGTAAATAATTTAATAGGACCGATCAACACAAGAACGATCAACAGTGCAACACAAGTCAACCTTGACAGGTCCAGCTTTTTCAAGACATTCAAGCATAGACAAATTTGACTTATTGCATAAAAATCACTTATTGCCATACAAACAATAATGCCCATTCTAAGCAGTCTGCTGCTTGACTCTTGTTATACCTGCAACTCATCCACTTCAAGTCATCACACCACGAGACGTTCTTTATACGAATACTTTACAAATTAAATATAATGTGAACTTATTAATAATTATGAACTTGATGTGAAGTTACAAATACAATGTTTATCATTTGTGTGAAAGTCCGCGCAAGTCAAGAAGTAGTGTCGCTGCCTCTTCTTCATCCCCCGAAGAGGTGTTCAAACTTACTGGTGTTGCATTACTTACATCAACTAGCATGACTGAATCATCCACTGGTAAATGTTTGTAATTCGGGGCACTCGGGATCATGGGCAAATTCTGACTAGTTGTCATAGTGGACGAAGTCGAAGAGCCTCAGTGTTGTTGCAATTCTCCAATTAGACGGGAAGTTTGTCGAAGGCTCTCTCTTAGAATAATTGCCAATTGCTCTTTTTCTTCGTTCGCGTTACTTGGGACAGTGAAAATAATGGGTGAAACATTCTCTCTCGAAAGTTTGGTTTCAGTGGCTGACGAACAATCCTCTCCATGCCGCATAGAGGGACTAGGAAAATGAACGCCAGGTCGTTCTAAATGAGATTTAAATGGATTTCCATGTTTACGCTGAGCACTTTGTCTTTGTTTCGCCCTTTGATATTCCATTGCGGGATTATTCTCTTCCAAGGCTATTGAAAGAAGTTCTCCTACGTCTTGCTTGGCTGGGATCTTGCCCCACATGTGGTCTTTACAATATTTCTCGACTAAATATGTGTGTTTTCTCAACAAGGTCCAGTTCTTAGAACCGTTAATAAAGTAGTCTTCTTTTCTTGACTGAAACAAGTCACTTTCAATTCTGTGATTGATCCTGTCTTTATTTGTCGCAAAGACAGTTTTTTGTTTTGTAGTTCAGTTCCAAATTTAATCAGTTCGCTTTTATGCTTTTTTATTGAGATTTTAAGTTCCTTCAAATTTGATCCCCCGACATGCATGGAATTTGACATTTAATTTCAAATTTGATTCCCCGACATGCATGGAATGGATCTGATCTAACCCTTTCAATTCTCGTTTGAATGCAAGGCCCTGCAAAGTGGCCCTGCAAGCAATTCCACCTGTGGCTGTGCTGTCGTTTTTCAGTTCTCTGCCGCGTCTACAACCTTGACACTAGGAGAAGATCCCTCAAATATCCGGATTTTTAAACACCATACATCAGTACTGGGAATGGTTTTTGTAGATACAAAAGCAATGCGTATACATAATGGACTTAATGGTCGTGGCTATTCATAACAACATACTCCCCTTCGTCATTTTCATACAGGAGACTAAAGTCAATCCTGCGCGTTTTAGGAATTTCTTTCCTTATAACATCAACCAAATCAATGTAATTATTTGGTTCTGGCGTTCGTTTCCCCTATTTGTACTTGCAATTGAACTGTATCCATTGTTTATGTAGTTAAATAGTGATATTTGAAAGCTCGCTTGAAACAGGAACAAATGCTTTCTTACGTACAAACGTAGCTATTGTTCAATCAAAACATGTCGTTGCACCAATCAAAACATATTGTATTACGTCACTGATAATAACAGCTGCATGCTTCAAACGATCAGTTTCCATTGGTCGAAAGCTAGGGCGTGATTGCCCCCTGAAACGTTGCGTTTAAAACGTTTTGTTGCTTGTCCTAGTTTGATGAGCGTGCATTCAGTGTGTGTCTATGCATGACCATTGTCATACATGTAGATCGTGTCTGAAGACTCTTTTTGTCAGTGAGATATTTATCGAATTTGAAAATATGTTCCGAGTATTGCTACTGACTGTGGTGTTATTGTGTTTTCAAGGTAGGTCTTTTATAGTCAAATATACGAAGAATTTACATAGACGAGCTTGGGCTATAGTTGACAATTAGACAACGAGACCGAGTAGTCTAATTGTTTTAAATAAACTATATAGAAAAACTAAATTTGTATCTAAATGTTGACTGAAGCACAAGAATGAGCGTTTTTCGACAAACTTAATGTCATGGGGAAGTTACTGTATAAGCAAGGTTTGGCTACTTGAAAAGAGGGATCAACAAGGCTTGAAATTCCAAAACTTTACGTACTAGTTAAAATATGAGCAGCAGATCTTTATGGGCATTTACGAGCGCGCAGCGCGAGCCATTGTTAAATGCCCATAAAGATCAGTTGCGAATATTTTAAGGTACTTGTAAAATGAATTTATTTCGATTTCCACCGTGGCCAGGCATATTTCTCAAGCTTGCCCGGTGTGGATATACACATCACAAGCACCATATTCACCTGAGTACAATATTACACCAACACAGAAAAATATCATGAATTTATTTGTTTACTTTATTAGTATTCACTGCCCATGGGGACAATCTCACGCTTCATTAGCGTGCTATTAAAACCTGAATTAGTATTGCTAACTTTCATAAACATCCATGTTTCTCAGTATTGTTAAAGTACACAAACATAATTGTTATATAGTTAGTCATGTCACTGTTCACTGCGTGCTTTGTCGAGGAGACAACCGGTCCACAATAGGCACGTTAAGATTGACGTTTACGTCAAACCGCTAGCGAAGTTTTTGATTTTACAACTCTATTATAATAGCTTTTACACCAGTTTTGAAATGTATTAAACAATTATTAAATTTGTGGTATTTAGCAATGATTGAAGAAAGCAAACTGGCCACTAGTCATGTATTCACCAAAGCAGTAAATTAAGATTTGGCGTTTGAAGTTTGCGTTTTGCGTATAAATTTCATGCTTGAACAACATCAAGTCCTCGTAGTTAACATGCACCAAAGCACGTAAACGAACGTAAAGCCTCATTACTGAACGAATCAATCGTCAAAACTATAGTCCCCTATTGGCTGATAGCACTCAATCCGTTCTCAACCGTATAATAGCAAGCTCTTATTGGATAAACGTTTGGCAAATTTAATCGTACGGAAGTTGGCAGTGTGTTCGTGATTTACATACGATTGCTTACGTATACTGAACGTAAACGCGAAATTTGCATGCATGAAATGTTATAACTCGAGACGTCTTGCTCATTCCCTGATAAACTGGCACGCTTGATGCATGCCATTCTTTACTTACTTGATTAAACTCAGAATATCCGCAGAATGTTAACTGATATAACTTTGGAAGAATAGAAGTCGCCTTGGCCGCTGTTTGTACACGAAAATTTAGTTCATTTTCAATGGAATTTGATGACTCGACAGTCTCGTGCCATATCATATGCTGTACTGTGTATGAATTTGCATGAAAGTAAACACAAATCCCAAAGGGCAAATTGCTCCAGATGTCTATACTATAGACATTGTCATTGCGCTACTCAATACAGTATGTTTCGTAAATTTTTCGATTCCCAAAGCCAAAGGCAAACATATTTGTGAAGAGTTTAAATTCGTTCATGAATCAATCATGACATTACGAGATTTATAGCGAGGACATGTACATATCAACGATATTTCAGCATTGAAGCATGCATATAAACACGGCGAGCCAGAGTAAAACGATTTTAATTTAAAATCGATAAAAGAAAATGGATCGTTAGAAAATTTTTATGGCCAGTCTGTTTTTGGGATTTGACCTTGAAGGCTGAACGACTAACTAATGTATTCTCTTGTGAACTCTTAGTGTCTGGAGAAGTTTTAAGATTCAAACATTTTCTGTGCAAATAGTTGGACATATGTCTGCACGAGAATGAGAACTTTGTATATGCAAACATATTTTCGCACGATGCATGCGATGGTACGTTAGGAAATCTCAAGACTCTATAGTGATCTACACGACTACACATGCATGTCGACGTAGCTTCAAATCGAAATTGTGATTAACTGACAACATGATAAAGTCTTAAGAATTCGCACATTTTACAAACAATATGCATATCTATGCCTATGGTCTCATTTACACATATTACATGTGGAGCCAATCAGAATTCAATTTCTTACGTTTGCAAATTAACATAACTGAATATACGTTCGTTTACGTGCTTCGGTGAATGTTAACTCGCAGCAGTTCAAGTATGAAATTATACGCCAAACGTAAACTTCAAACGCCAAATCTTAATTTACTGCTTTGGCGAATACATGACTAGTGGTTAATTTGCTTTCTTAATTAAATCATTGCTAAATACCACAAGTTTGATAATTGTTTAACATATTTCAAAACTGGTGTAAAAGCTATATAATAGAGTTGTAAAATCAAAAACTTCGCTAGCGGTTTGACGTTTGCCGTAAACGTCAATAGAGACCTTTAGCTTGACGTTTACGTTTGCCGTAAACGTCGGTCAATCTTAACAAACCGCTAGCGAAGTTTCTTATTTTACTTACTCTATTATAATAGCTTTTTACACCAGTTTTGAAATGTATTTAAACAATTATTAAACTTGTGGTATTTAGCGATGATTTAAGAAAGCACATTAACCACTATAGTCATCTATTCACCAAAGCAGTAAATTAAGATTTGGCGTTTGAAGTTTGCGTTTTGCGAACAGCTGGGAAATTTGTTGCGCATGCGCCAGATTTCCATTGACACTTGAAGATTTCCCCGAATAGTCGAGGACCTGTATACGAGTTTGTATGCATTTCATTTAGGACAGATAATCTCAACTGTTTTAGGGCGCAAGTTGACCATGACGGTCAACATGGTAACGCTGCCCGAACCCCAATCCGGGACGAAACGTCCGAAATTCGCGTCGCGTTGCCAAATAGCGTCCGGTCTGTATGGGCCTTAAGGTACTGATAAGATGAAAGTATCACGAAATTATTTGAATAAACCACATCGCATATATGGGGGGGAGGCGAATATCCTAAAGGGGGGGCGATATTCCTGGGGCATTCGCCCCTCTGAGGGGGGGGGGGGCGATATTCCTGGGATATTTGTCCCCGGGGTATTCCCTAGGAATATTGCCCCTTTTGAAAGTAAGGGCGAATCCTGGGGAAAGTCCTGTGACAACGGCATGGAGCAAAATAGCAGTACCTTTTTAAAAATTCTATCTTGCCCCCCCCCAAATATGAGTTTGCCCCTCAAATGCCCCCGCCCCCCAAAAAAAGAATTCTGAGGCCTGGCGCCGCCACTGCCGCCAGCTCACCATCAGCATTGATATTGACTTGGTGGTCAGTCCTTTCTGTATTCGACGAACGTTCGTTGTTACTTTGCCTTTCATTTTCAGCATGAGACGGATGACCAACGCGAGATTTGCATCGCCAAATGTGTCTCCCCAAAGATTTAAAATCTTTGCCACAATATTCACAGATTGTCGCTTTAATAGTCCAGAGTTGCCCCATAATCAACCAGAACAACATAATATTTGCCAAGTAGAAGCCTTTCATCTTCATACTGAATTTGTAAAAGCTCAGAACTATCGAAAGTGCAGTTAAACAAGAACTAAAGCTTTTAAAAATATAGCAGGAGCGCCGAAAGCATGACTGCCCCCGACGCTGATCGCTGCATAATAATGGAAACTTTAATAATTTTGTTATATACTATATATATACAATTGTAAATCTCACTAATTTAAGGTAACTTACAATTGGCTATTTGAATCACAACTATATGAACTAATAAAAATGACAAGACAGAATACATGAAAATATATAAATACACCAGACAATCAGATATTTCAAATAGTTAACAAGTCCGGACTTTCCCATTCCTTATTTCGACAGCAGAAAATATAGTATGTACTTCGAATGGCAATAGTCATCATTTTCCTAACACAGTACGTTTGGTAGTTTTTGTCCAGACCAACATTTCCTAACATTTCTAAGAATGTAGAGCATTCTTGCGCAAAAATACCTAGGGAGCTCATGGAAAGATTTATAAAGCTTACTTCGTTAAAATGTTTGTCTAGTTGTTTTACTAGTTCTTTATATTTGGCTTTTTTCCGATTAACGTTGTTCTCGAGGTTTGTCTCATAGCCAACAGTGAGCTCGACCACATAAAGAGAGCCATTTGATAACGATAGCAACAAATCCGGGCGATACGTATCACCAGTTATTATTGAAGGACTTTTGAATCCAGGCACATCAGCGTAGAGGGCAGAACCGTTCACAGTTTGCAAGGTATTGGCAAGGAAGTTCAGGATTGAATTGTGCCTCCACGTAAATCGATCGAGATAACACTGACATCCAGCGACCACGTGCAATAATGATTCTGGGCCAAGACAAAAGGAGCATTCTGAACTTGAAGACAATCCCCATCTGCTAAGGTTCTTGCGTGTCGGAAGAGAGTTATTGATATAGCGTATGGTAAAATTATAAATGTTTTTCGGAAGTTTTGATTGAGCAGTAGACCACACTTTGCTAAGATGCGACAAGGAGAACTTTGTTATACTAGAGAAAAAGGATCCCTGACAAGTTAATTGATTTTGGAGTTTATCTTCATGTTCAGACCGAAAGTCTTTAAGCACTTCTTTGGTTGAGTTATAAAAGTCGTATTGGATATTAGTATGAGTATTAGTGGATTTCCACAGTTCGTTGATTGATTGATTTGGAGAAAGTTTTAAAGCTTTTCGAAGAACTGTTTGGCATTGGATAAATTTCACCGATAGGATAAATACTTTGACCAAATTTGTTGCGAGTTAGAAAAACAGTACTTAGTGTTCCTGAGATTGGAATTTCAAGCCATTTACGGATGTATTGGTTGACTACGGGATCAATATTTTCAATAACCCATGTTTTGGAAAGTGTTGCGATGGTGAAATGCCACGATATTTTGGATAAGACATAACGACTGTATACGAGAAGCTTATTTCTTGGGTGGAGTGGCTTCGAGTCAATATCAGTCATTAGTTCATTAACGAGAGTGGTTAGTTCAGTCTTATGGTTATTGTTCGACATGTTAAAATCAAAGTAACGTCCTAAATATTGAAATGCTTCTCCAATCTTTATTGTTGGTATCAGATTATTGTTGATGAGGAGTTTCGGCAAATATTGGACTGATTTTGTGATGGCTTTCTTGATGCCAAAAGTACTACATTTATCGACTCTGATAATCATATTGGACCATTGGCACCAGATAGAAAAACGATTTAAGAGATGCTGGTTTTCAGATTCTTGGCCAGTGATTACGGCTGCGTCATCAGCGAATTGGAACCAGTGGATAGGATTTAATAGCTTGAAGGAGAAGCCAAACTGACGGTACTTTTCAGCTTTGATATGTTGGATAAAAGTATTGAAGCACATATTGAAAAGAAGAGGACTGAGGCAATCTCCTTGCAATACGCCACGGCCAACAGATATAAAAGGGGTGCGGAATTCGGAGGTAATTATTGAGGTTTGGAACTCAGTGTATAAACTTTTTATAACGAATTTTATGTGTTCTGGGATGTGGTGGTAGTCGAGTACTGATTGGATGAGATTATGATGGACTTCGCCGAAAGCATTCTTCAGATCAAGTAAGGTGATGACAACAGCACGTTGTCTGATCCGGGCTTGTTGATAATGTCAGCCATTTGCGCAGTGTGTTCTAGAGTGCCAGATAGGTTAATAGGGGTGAAGCCCTTTTGTATGCCGTGTTCGATAAAGTTATTGGATGCGAGGAAGGAATATATTGCGTTTCGAAGACAAGATGTAAATACTTTCAATGGTATAGACTCAAGTGTTATGGGACGGAAATTTGACGGGTCATCAGTGCTACCTTTCTTATGTATTAATATAGTACAGGCTTTTTTCCATTCATTCGGGACAGTTCCAGATAGCCAAACGTCATGAATTAGTTCACTGAGGTACGTTCTCAGAAAAGGACATCGCTTAAAGCATATTATCGAAAGCTGATCAAGGGGGCAAGGAGAGCCAGACGATTTCATTTTACGTATCACATTAGTAATTTGTTGATAAGTCGGGGGGTCAAGGTTGAATTGAACTTCGGGATCAGATAACTTTGGAATCCAGCTGGGAATGTTAAACAGTCTATTGGGATTAATTTTACCCAGAGATTTAGAAAAATAAGTAAAGCAATCTGTCACGTTAAATGATGGTAATATAATAACAATAATAATAATAATGATAATGATAATAATAATAATAATAATAATAATAATAATAATGGAAACAGGATTTATTGCTAACAATTAAGTATATAAAAGATCGGGATTACTAACTAAAACTATTCTATAAAACTGATATAATGTACTATAGTCATAAAAACAACTCAAGTGTTTATCTCCTGCGTGAACGCAGGGCAGTCCACTGAGAAAACAGGCAGTTAAATGTTCATACTTGTCTACATTAGTAAAATTTAAGTATATTAGGGCTCGTCCATTCTTTGTTCCGCCGTATATAAATGTAGAAGGAAGCCCTCATGGCCACTTCCATACACTTGGAGATCATCCTTTGAAAGTTAATATTAGTTCCCTTAAATAACACTTTTATATCTTCAAAGTGAGATGTTACAATTCCAAGAGAAGTTATTTCGATCGTGAAAAATTGGAAGCCTCTCCATCTGCCTTTACTATCTTGTTGTAATGTCCTGTATTTTGCTTGCTTATATTCTCTTGATTTCTCTGCATTCGTTTCGAAGCAACATGTAAGTTCCATTACATATAGGACACCATTCTTTATTAGGGCGATGTCTGGCCGAAAAGTCTAATAATAATAATAATAATAATAATAATAATAATAATAATAATAATTAACATACAGTGCGATCATGTGATTGAATGTCGAAGACCTGATATTGTATTGGTTTTAAAGAAGGAAAAGGAATGCAAGATCATAGACATCGCAGTTCCAGGGGACTGTAGAATTGGTATGAAAGAAACAGAGAAGGTAGAAAAGTATGAGGAGTTAAAAAGGGAAATTCGGAAAATATGGGCAATGAAAAAAGTAGAAGTCATTCCAATAGTAGTAGGTGCCTTAGGAGCAGTTAGTAATAAACTGGATAAGTGGATTGAGAAATTGGGAATACATATAAGAATAGAACTTCTACAAAAAACAGCATTGTTAGGGACGGCAAGAATACTGAGAAGAATCTTGGAAAGCTAAAATCTTTGGGACCTGAGGCTACTGGTTGTAGCCAGCTTCCAAAGAAAAACATAGCCAGCATAAGAACAAAGCTGTGAAAAACATGTAATAATAATAATAATAATAATAATAATAATAATAATAATAATAATAATAATAATAATGAAAACTTTATTAATAGAACATTTATAGATATATACAATTGTAAATCTCACTTCTTGAGGTAACCTACAATTGACTACTTGAATCACTTATACGTGCATGGTTATAATTTTATATACAAAAATTACTACTTATTTACAGAAATAGTTACTTTAAATGTTCATTAGTTCGGGATTTGTCCATTCTTTATTTCTACAGCAAAATATGTAGTACGTTGATCGGATGGCAATAGCTATAATTTTTCTGATACAATATTGTTGGTGTTGATTATCCAG
>CACRXK020012319.1:0-15273 GCA_902702795.2 Paramuricea clavata
ATAGATTTATATATATATATACATATATTTATATATATATATATTTATATATATATATATTTATATATATATATATATATATATATATATATATATATATATATATATATATATATATATATATATATATATATATATATATATATATATTTGTTTATGTTTTCGTAAGTAAGGGAGGCAAATCGTTTGCAGAACTTGATCTGGTTGTCCTTGTATGGACGTAAACATATTTTTCATATATTCTGGACACAAATGATTAAGAGACCATAATAGCTTTACGAGACTCAATACAATCCACGATGAGGCTGTGAGCATCCAATTGCAAAAAACGTATCCTTACTTGGATAACGATTGTCTGTGATATCTAAAATTACCCGGGCTGCTCCCTTTTGGGTTAAAATTACTCAATTTTGGGTTAAAATGATCTTCTTAACACGAGGTGAACCACCCCAAACAATAGAACAATAATCCATGTGTGGAAGAATGTGCGCATTAAAGAATGTAGTTTCCGTGTCTGTAGTGATAAATATCATTTAATTCTACGAAGTAAAGCTATACTCCTATTTATCTTTGTAACAATGGTGTTTATATGATCCTCCCATGACAAATCATGATTTATAGTAACGCCAAATAACGGTTTTGAAATAATGTTTTCCAATGGTATATCATTAAGGATTACACACAAATCTTCATTTTGTGTTAAATGAAGCCGTTTTTGCCACGATGTTATGAGTACACACTTCGTTTTGTGGCCTTTTGTCTGTATATACACACTTCGTTTTGTCTGTCAATATGGACAGTAAGGTATTTCAAAATCAAACAGTAAAATCTAAAGTTTTCTTTAACATTAAACAGTAAAATGCGAGGGGCATTTCACTCGAAAAAAGCGTACGGGATTTTCGGATTTTTAAAAATCCGCGGATTTTTTAGCGGATTTTCCCGGATTTTTTAGCGGATTTTTGAAGAGAAAATTTGCTGGATTTTCCGGATTTGTTCGGATTTTTTCTGGATTTTTGAAAATCTGTTGGATTTTCCGGATTTGTTCGGAATTTTTCTGGATTTTTTTTAATTATAGATTTATAGAGCTAGATAACGTTTTGAACAAATAATCTTAAGTTGTACGAGTGTACGACGTCAACGTTATGCCAGGACGTCAGGGTCGAGCAGAGGACTGGGACTAGGACCACAGCCTTCAGAAACTAACGAAGGCTGGGCATGCAGTCATTTTGTTTAAAATTCAAACAAGTTCATTATTCTTTCAAAAACAGTAAAAGACAATGGTGAATAACTTTTGGTTTTGTAATTATATTTTACAACATAACGTCATTGTAACAAGAACACATATTTAGTAGTAGTAGGCTAAAAAAACTTAGCATATACTCGAGCGTATAAATGGAAATGTAGAGTGGTCCAATAATTACGAAATATAATGACAGAGATCACGGTAAGCGTTTAGCTTTCGCTGTCCGCCATTTTGAACGTGGCAAAGAACCTTTACGAGTAAATTACACCAAGTACTTCATATATTTTTTGTGGATTTGCGGATTTTTTTGAGGATTTTGAAGGATTTCTGTGGATTTTTGAAGGATTTCTGTGGTTTTTAAAGGATTTTTCGGATTTTGATGGATTCAACGGATTTTGAGGATTTCATGGATTTTTTCTGGATTTTTTCCGGATTTTTTGACGAAGTGTACGGGATTTTTGGAGTGAATTGCCCCTCGGTAAAATGTTACCTCCTTTAACACTATAAAGAGAAAAAAAGAGGAAATAACACTAAACAAATTGTCCATAAATTGAGTGTCTGAAAGTTAATCAGTAAATTAGTCTTAAAATCGATAAACCGATGAAAAATATAAGGCATCCTTACGGTGTGTATACTCTCTCAGTACGTTACTCCCAAGCCGACTCCAAAAGCAAAATGAAGTTTCTTTAATGTAATTGTTTTTTGCCATCGAATGTCAGAATCATGCTGATTCACATCAACTTAAAGTTCAATTTTTCTCACCAAATATCATTCATTTATTTTGAATCGTTGAAGAATACGAATGTTCTCACCATGCAAGACGTTTCACAAGCCAGTTACAATCAGATACAACACAGCCGGTCATGCATGTTGTAAACAGTTCATAACAAAATACGACTTTTCTCCTAACCCAAAACACAAAGTTACACAACTTTTTACATTGTTTATTTAGATAAAGAAATGACAAACGCCTTGGATTCGTTTACTACATCACTGACATATCTTCATCCTTGTTATAATCCAGTATTGTTAACTCAGATCTGTCATGCTCTTGTGTTATGTTATGGTTTGAAAAGTCCTGAGAAAGCAGCTGTCTACCAGAACATGGTAATGGCGACTACATTACGCCACCAAACCCTGAATCGTTCCTCTAAAAAGATCAGGTAATCATTTGTCGTAGGCCTACATCACGCCTCCAAATTAGTTGAAGGGATATGGCAATAAAAATTTAGTTTTCCCTACTTGAAGAACTCTTAAGATAATATATAAAGCTCCTTTACATATTTCAGTTTCATGTCTTGCTTAATCGTTGAAATATTTTGACTGAAAACAATGATTTGTTCGCCATCTTTGCAATGGCATGTTTGTCAGGGAGGCCGCCTCAAAATTTCATACCCAACGTTAAATATTTCAAAAATATGAGAATCTTGAGAATCCTAAACTAATTTAGAAAACATGCATCAAGGGTCTGATCCTATTAAAGGTAAATACAGATGCCAAAAAAGGTCACTATCAGGGGAATCCATACTCTCCCAGAAAATTCTGAAAATCAGGTGTCCCCAGATTGGCTGGCTAAAATGCATTTGCCATACGTCATTCGTTCATCATTCTATAGTCTAATACATTTATACACTATCGCACTATTAAGATGGATGCACTTACAATTGATTTTTCCTCCGACACTCCCCCCCCCTCCCCTCTACAATTTTTTTCTTTCTTGGGAAAATATTTTCTGGGAACTCAACAAATTTTGTGGTAGCAATCGTCCCGTGGTCCGATACGTTTTCCACCCCTGAAAACTACAGTGTAAAAATTTACCCTGAAGGTTTAAAAATCTCAATTTTACAGTGGTTGCTAAGGACAAATGCAACTGACTAATAAGATACGATTTTACCGAAGGCTATATATTTGTGATTGGCTGAAACAATCGGTAGTGAATTGTTAAAATTTATTACTGCATATCTATTTGAAAAAGTAATGTCTAATTTTTTACAAGATTTCAAAGGCCCTGCAGGAGATGTGTGTGATCTTCTCGTGAAGGAGGCAGACATAAAAAAGACCTCAGGACCTGGGACCCAGTCTGCACTCGAACTGAGATGAAAATTGGAAGAATATCGTTTTGTAGATGATGATGCTTTGCTACTATATTGTTACAATTTCTACTTGACTTGTTATTTTTTAGAAAGGGAAAAGATAAACAAATAAAAGACGGAAAGGATGTAAGTTTCGTGCAAACACGCACGCCTAAACTCGAAATGAATAAGAACAAATAATAAATATATAACGAAAACGTTTATTTTAAGAGCGACTTTTTGTTGTTTCCTTTCTTGATTTCTCTCACTTTCGTTGATCTGTTCACATGTGTCTCCATGTGGAACTTGCTGGTGGAAAATGATTTCTTCATTCAATGTTCTCTACTCCTTTTGAGATTTTTGTCGAGCGCTTTTATAACATGAGCCATTTTCTAATATTGATAGTCGTAATAATTTTATACATACTTTAGGATTTTGCTTGTAAAATTTATTGTAATTCAGTCTACCCAGGTTTAGACTAATATAACGAGTTTTAATAAACCTAAGGATGTCTTTATAGGACGAGGATGAACTTCTGAAGTTACTGGATTCAACAAGGTTGGATAAAGACGAGAGAAAGGGAGTGAATCAAATGTTGCATTTACAGACCATTAAGAACACAGTTGGTTTTAGGACATCTGCTGGCGATATTTCGGAATCGTTTAAAAACACCATTGAGTTACTACCAGAAGGTAAGTAAAAGACAGTGACAGTTTAGGATCAACAAAACATATTCCAATGAACGACGTCTTATAATATTACTACTATACTATTTGTAGTTATATACTATTTGTACCTATATTGTATGCTAGTTGTACTTCTAAATCCCATTAACTATAATATTTCGGTTTTATTTCAAAACCATCATCAGACAGTCCATACTAAGTGAAATACTACTTGATGTTTCTAGATTTAACTGTGTGTACTTTGTCCATCGTGCAAGCACCTGACAGGGAAAACATGAAACATCTTGTGATAACGAGGCTCAGGAAAAATAATGAATCGCTATTTTTAATAATAACTTTACCAAATGAGGAAGAAGAGGCTGACTGTATGGAGCAAGAATTTCAGGTATCACCATAACAGATTTTTATCATTTATGTACACTGCAAAAAACTTGTAATGAGTAACATAATGCACTCTCTACAACTCAAAATATTGAGTACAAATGTACAATTACTTAAACTTATGATCAAATTTACTATAAATTGTTTGAGTAAAGTAAATCTTTACTCCAAAATTGAGTAAATTTGTCATAAATTTGAATAATTTTACTCAGAATTTTGAATCACTGTGGGTGCATTATTTTACTGGGGGATTTTTTTCAGTAAAAGCACGTTGTTGAAAGGAGCAACCGTTACTATATGTTGCATCATATTTTATGCTTTGACTTATGCGCATCAGCCAGTTTTTGTATAACGTTTTTAACGCATTGCACATGCACATTCGTTGTATATTTTAGTTGTTTTAATTAAGATTGTCATCTCAATGTCAAAACTACAAACTCTTACACAATGGCATTCACCTACAGTATTCTAAAAAATACAAAACAATGGACACTCCGAAAACAGTTAATTCGACGTTTCGAAAAAGATTCTTAACAAGTGTGGAATATTAGATAAATCTAGACACTGGTCCTTATTACTTTTCAAAGAGCCTCTCGAGCTATATTCACCGCCAGAAACCGGAACTTAACCACGGATGCAAAGCTTCAAAAGAACTCGTAATCTTTAGTTAACTTAGCATATCATTTGTCATTTGATCTTGTATATATAACATGTATATTTTTCCGTCATTCCTGATGATGACTGCAATATAGTCGAAACGTCGAATTAAAAATGTTAGCTGTTTTCGGAGTGTCCATTGTTTTGTATTTTTTTCAATTACTCAGTGGTAACCGTTACAGTATTCTAACCACGCAACTTTCTCACATCAGATGTTGCATTTATGCAGCTTCTTTACTGGGCATAACTGTAGTATAAGCAAGACTCGCGACACGTTTTTGGGATATTTTGGGCTGGGGGTAAGTTCCCCCTGTGTTTTTCATAATTAGGCTGGGAGGAGTAATATTGATTTTGCTGCATGTACACGCAAACTACTGAATGCTTCTGCCTATCCTGGATCAATATTCATTTTATACAAACGTCGTTTTCGTCTTCGTTGTCACAAACTGGTATTTCCACACTATAAAAACAAACCCTTTTACCTTGGCTTGCACATGACGTCACTACGTATCATTGAGCGCCATCTTGGTTGATCTTCAAGTTTAGTTTAGCCATCTGCAGTGAAGTGGTCGAGTTTATTTAATATTTCTGGTTTGTCTTTAGAATAGTTTACTGTATTATGGATATTTTTACGGTTTCTGGCTCAATATGTCAAAGAATGAAGAAAATAAATTTTATGGTTGCCACGTGTTTTTGAAAAATCAACCAAGATGGCGTCGATTGCAAACGAGCAATATATAGCTGTACTCTGTGGTCAGACATGCATGGGTTGTACTGTGTCAGTCAGAAGCGCACTAGTGATGATATCATGGTACAATTTACTGAAACTCAACACTTTCTTGTTTAGACTAATGATTCAGTGGTTCGAGATCTCTCATCAATATTCCGTAGAAGCATCTTGAGTGATTTCGCCGCAATTATGCGAGAGTTGAATGAAAGTATTAAAATCAAGTCTAAACGTGAATGGTGGAGCAGAAGGGAACAAGTTGACAACCAACTCGAGGTAATTAATGTGAATACAATTTATTGTCTTGATGATGCGTTACTATCGCTTGCTCCATTAGTAATGACTGACTTCCGGTTTCATTTTTACACAATATTTACTCCAGGATTTTTTGGTTTTTCACTCGATTGAACTGATGTTGAAGAATTCTTTAGATGGAAATTTCAAGTGTAAATTTTATACATTTATTTAGACCTAACTACGAGCTGCGAAAAATGCAACTATAGGCGTCTGGCTCCTAAAATCCTGATATTTACCCATATATGGGTATATACCTTACAATGGCATCACCTTAGTATTTATACATGAACTTGTAGTTAGAGCTCGACCACTGAACTTTGTAGCTCAGTTGGTTAGAGCACTGCATCGGAATTGCAGGGCCGCAGGTTCGATTCCTGTCCGAGGGCATATGCTGTAGTTGCATTTTTCGCGGCTGCTCCTGGTTAGGACTCAATAAATGCATTAAAAAATTGCATTTGAAACTTGCATCTACCAAATCCTTCAATATTTACTCCAGTTATATTCCCAGATCAGTATTAATAAAGCACTGCAACCATGTGATGTCATACCTATATAGTTATTCACCATTGTGTTGTATATTTTTTGCTAATTTTGAACGCAATATTATATGTTAATTTTTCCTGTTCACCTAACCTCTTTAAAAGAGTTATGATAAAACAAACAATATGCTGAGTCTCTCGTTAGTCTAATGTGAGTCTGTCTAATGTGTGTATAATGGCTTAATCAAGAGTGGTTAAAGTTTTCCGTTGAGCCATGCCATGTTCTTAGCATAGCAGAATATGTTGTCTGCCTAGGAGAATACTCATAATCATGGATGCACCTTTTGTTGTGTTTGCAAGGAAATGATCGGTTTCTCTCGTGTATATACATATTTACGCACGCGCTGTCCACGATAATTTTTGCTACAATTGTAGGAGGACATCGCTTCTACCCTGTTTCTCTTACGATCGTTGAGCCATGTTTCCTTCTCATATTTCAGAGGTTTGTCCAGAGAATGGAAGAGACATGGTTTGGAAGATGGCGTGGGATTCTCAGTGGACGACGTCTGGACGAGACAGACTGTTCTAGATTGCACTCCTATGTAGAGAGGACTCAAGAAATGGCAGTTGAGATATTGGGAAGACGAATACAGAATGAACAGTTGCTGGAGGTATAGAAATTGAGTTTTGGAAATTGAGTTACGCCAATAGAGAGATTAAGATACCCCGATTCACGGGTACGGGTAACGTCATTTTGTTTAGAAATTTGTATCGATGTATGTGTATTTACTCGTACTTACTGTACATATTCCTTCGCAGTAGACCATAGTCTATTGCCACAAACAGAAAACGTATGATCAAACATGCAAACACTAGAGGAAGTTTCTAAAAATGATACTACCCGTACTCGTAAACTAGCTGGAACCTGTGTATCATAACCTCTGTAATATTTTCCACTTCTACCGTAGCATGCATTTCCCCATTTATGACAAGCAAAACCACGGTTAAGAAAACAATACCAAATTAAGCTGGTATTTCAAGCTACTAACCTGGTAACGAAGGGCTCAGTTTTGCTCAGAACATCTAAGTTTTTAGTCGTTTTCAGGTAGTTCAGACTCAAAACATGGTAGTTGAAACCGTCGAAACTGAATTTTTCTTACTTGTCAAAACGAGCATTATTTGTAAAGTGAACTGGCAAGAAAACTTATTTTAAATATTTTTTATATTCAGGTTTTAACAGACAGCTTCTGCCATCTTCAACCAAATGAGGTGATGAAAGCCTTGACTGAACTTACAGGAATGCGAGCAAACTGTAAACAGCTTATTAAAGTAAGAGGTTCAGGTTATATATTCATGTTTCATGTACAGTGGGGTTAGGTAGGGATAGACTATTGACACGAGATTGTGATTTAGGTCAAGATCAAAAGGGAATATCTTCGTGCGCGAAACATAAGAATACACGCTTCCAGAAAGTATGTCACCTTGGCTCTACAGCCTCGTTTTCGTGATTGAGACGCGAGGCTTTGACTAATGCATAGAAATAATAGATATAGAATGCATACTTGATCACGGAATCATGTCTCCACTTTTTCTCATGCGTGCCTTTTCAAATGCGTCATATTGAATTTGACTAGGAGTGAAATTTACAAAGTATAAATAAAGCTAAGACTAACGCCCGTGTTCTAAAAGCTCACTCACACTCAATGAGTGGAGGTTCAATCTGAGCTTCTCTTGAGTGTCAGTGCTGTTTTTGAATAGCTGGAGGGTTAGTGTCGTACCTTACTATGTGACTACTCACCCTCCAGCTATTCAAAAACAGCATTGACACTCAAGAGAAGCTCAGATTGAACCTCCACTTATTGAGCGTGAGTGAGCTTTTAGAATACGGGCGTAAGTTTTCATTGTCCGAAATTTTTTATTTCCTGCCTAATTTTCAGTTTGAGTAAAGGTTTAAAAATATTAGGTTCTTTGAAGGCTCGAAAGAAAATTTAAATGTTTAAAGCGCATCAGTTGTGCACATTTACAAGAACGGTAAAAATCGAGCAGCCTTGTAGAAACAGTAATTTCGCGTAATCATAATTTACTCTTAAAACGTTTTTGCATGCTCTAAGCATCACTGTTTTGCTATCTCGCGAAATTACAAAATGATTCATCGGGTTTCGTTTTTCTTCAAAGTAAATTTTGTTTTGTTTTGGCTTTCACAACAACCTTGAAACTAGTTTAAACGATGATTTCTGTATATATTCTGTTCAGAACTATTGCTTTTCTTAAAAAACCCATTGGATTTTAAACGACGTTTAAACGATGATTTCTGTACATATTCTGTTCAGAACTATTGCTTTTCTTAAGAAATCCATTTTTAGTCTCGATATTAAATCCTTTTTCCAAACTTTGTCTTTGTAGAAATTCAACAATTCGCACTCCCCGCAACGGCGCGAATTTTCCTGTCGCAGGAGTCTGGAGCGAGTCAAAATGCCCTTTGAAATCAGTTATTTTGTGGAGACAAAATTTTTACCGAGAAAAGATAGGAGTACGCATTCTATATCTATTGTTTCTATATGGACTAATGTCACATACACGAGAACGAGGCTCTATAGCCAAAGTGACGTAATTTCCGAGAGGGCGTATTCATGCATGCTTGACTAGGAATGTTTTCGTTTTTCTTCTTGACTCATCATTACTTGGTTGCATGACTTAAATATAGATGAGCATTTGCGTTTAAATTAAGAAAACTATAAGCAAAGCAATATTGCAATGACTAGAATCCAGTCCTGGTCCAGGGATAAGTATGTTCCATTGCCTTTTCATGAACATTGAATTTTGAAAATCCCACTCTCTTTGCCATTCTGTACTCATTTTAAAATTATTCTTCAAGGTGTATTATTGTTCACACGTTTTATAATCCAACAAATAAATCTGAATCAATGATATTTTACTGCTACTGGAAGTTTACGGGTAAATTTCAAAATATATATTTTTTATTATGTAGTTCTCCAAGGCTTTATCAAACTTCCTCGATGACAATGAGAGGTATTGTAATTTTATTTCCAGAAACAACATCTTTTATGTATATGTTGAGGTATTGAAGCCATAAACGATTTCTTCCAACAAGGGTGGATCTAATATACTCTTGAATTCCATAATTCATGAAAACTTCATCTTGTGCATATAACAAAACAATTTTTCAATGAGTCCGCGTGACACAGTGTTTTGTGGCCCTTGAACAGCTCGATAATGGTCTCACGCTGTTTTCCTCGCAGCATCAACTAAGCGTTTTCACATAAATTTTGGATTTTCCGTTTCAGTGTTGACAATGCAATTGGTGTTAAAAGAGGTCCAGTGGTTTTAATCTTAGATAAGGTTGGTTTGTTTTCTACCAGAAAACGATATCAATCAATACACGCTTCTGGAAAGTTCGTCACCTTGGCTATAGAGGCTCGTTTTCGTGATTGAGACGCGGACTTTAACAGATGTCACATACACGAAAACGAGGCTCTATAGCCAAAGTGACGTACTTTCCGGAAGCGTGTATTGTGACAAAATGGCATATCGTTATGTTACGGTCTTAGGCTTGGTTACATGGATGTGGTCAAGAACGAAGAAAAAAATATTTTCGTATCTAAAGTTGTCTGTTAATATCGTTTGTTATGTTACTCGCACTCGTATATTTTTCTTTGTTCTTGATCCAAATCACAACCCTAACCTTAACGGTCTTGCGTGACCGTGACATAATGATATAACCGAGAAATATGGGGAGCACGGGTGGTACAGATGTAATTAGCACGCTGTCCATTACTCCGATCGAAGATAAGGATTATAGATCGGGTAACTTCCCTGTGACGCAGTACAGTTCCGTAATGGTTAGTTCTCTCTGCTTAATTTTTCGAAGGATTTTCTCCGGATCCTATGGTTTTCCTCCCTCACTAAAAGATGACCCTTACACCCCCACCCCCCTCCCTTACCCCCGTTTGCACTAGAGCAAAAGAAGAAATATTTTAGTACCGGATTCATGTTGCCGTGTACACACCACAGCAAAGAATCCAATAAGAAATCATCTCTGTTTTTGAGCCATATCGGGAAACTTTGAATCCGGGAAAAAGTAGAAACTTTGTTTCCGTAAAAATTGAATCCGAGACAATTCGCCGTGTAAACGGTAACCTCCATGAATTTGAAACCTTTCCGGTTCCGAAATATCACATACTCGAACCGACCTGACCGCGTAGCTCAGTTGGCAGAGCATTGGGCTGTATCCAAAGGTCGTAGGTTCGATTCCCACCGTGGCCAGGCATATTTTTCAAGCTTGCCCGGTGTGGATATACACTAAGAGTAACATCACAAGCAACATATTCGCCTGAGTACATTACACCAACATAGAAAAATATCAAGGTTTTGTTTGTTTCTCATCCAGTGTAAACACTTGTATGTGAAGACCATGCAGTGTTCAAACTGTTGTAGTGAAACGGTTAACGTATCCGAAATCTTTTGCTCCAAGTGTAAACGAGGTCTAGACACTCTCACTTAATGATCCGCCCGTTTTATGTGAAGAAACGCTCAGAAAATGAAACATACTAAATTATAATGGGATCAGGGTGAAGTGAACCAATTCAAACATACTCTTAAACTCTGGTCAACCCAAAGACTCATCAAGCATTATGTTTTTATCTCGAGGGGGTTTATTTTTTATTCTTATTTCTGTTTTAATTTGCTTTCAAATTAACTAAAGTCAAATTTATAATTAATGATTACTGGCTTTATGCTTGCTTTTGTTTTTGCATATGTCTATAAATTTGAATTTGTATCTGTATAATCATTGTGCACCATGACCTTAAACCCAATGTTGACCCACAGTGGCTCGAATACTTTAATAAGGTTATCTGACTTCGATTAGTGTTAAAGCTACTTCAGATATCCTGTGCCAACTCTGTTTTAATAATGTGTGGAAAAAATTTGTAATTATGTATTTTTGACTGGTGCGAATAAATTCTTCTTCTATCTAAGACCCGCTAGGGGAGACTGAATGCAAATGGACCGAACCAAGGTGTTGTAATCCCCTTGGACAGTTATTAAGATTCGACTGATTATATTTACAATAAATAACTTGACTCTATGGGCCTGAAGTTGACCATTGCCATTGGGGATCACTTCTACCTCGAACCAAAATTTATTTTCAACATGAAAAACAACTTGTTATCAAGGTTTTTAATTAATAAGGCCTTTTTCTAAACATGGTATAGCAATGAGGTAAAACTAGACCAAATAGGTGAAAAATAATTAGTGAAATTCTTGTTTTAGAGTATACAACATCTTCCATTCGAGGCCATGCCAATCCTTCGTGATCAACAAGTTTCAAGAATGCCTTCACTTGAATTTATCAATGCTTATCTGAGTTTACAAAAAATAACGGTAGGTTTCGTCATATGAAGACTATAGTAATCTGTAGTAGGTTATTAGACCGGTACCCGTTGTGCGAAGACCTCATAGCGTTATCCACCGGATAGTGATTTTTTCAACCTTTGTAAAAATGCTTGAGGAGCTTAAAACTACCGATGTGGACCACGCAATTATAATAAAAAGAAACTTTAATTTATAAATACTAAAGTTTAATATATAGCATAGGTTATACAAATCAACAGCAAGTTTTAGAAAGCATGGAAAAATCACTATTCGGTAGAACTATCCGGTGGAGAGTCCTATCCTGGAGTGTCGAAACATTGGGAAGGGTATGTAATATAATGGAATACCAAGGGTAGGGAGCGAAAACATGTTTGATCTTATACCTGGTTTCAATGAACTCAAACATTGAGGTTCATTGTTAATTATTCTTGCATCTCATTACAGAAGTCACGCGTGGACACCAGACAGACCTTTTATGTCCTGAATCCACAAGATAATCTTCCAAATACCGAGAAGAAATTTTCTGATTGGTTCTTATCGTAAGTGACGTCATCTTAGTTATCCGTAATTTATAAAACCCTGTTAGCCATATTACCCATGGGGCTTCGGTGGCGCAGTCGTCAGAGTAAGTGACACTTATGTAAAAAAAGACAGTCAACACTTTACCGAACCACAGAATAGATACAGGACCAGAAGTGTCACTCAGACGATATTTTGTCCGAAATTTTACGAGTGCTGACGTGAAAATACGCCATCATATGACGCCATCCTGGAGTGCACACGGAAGTTTTTCATAGGAAAACATAGGTACAAAGTGCCGGGTGCACTCCAGGATGGCGTCATAGCAAGCAAAAAATTTCGGACGTTTTCCTTCAGCCAAAACAAATAGGAGTGACACTTCTGGTCCAGTATCTATTCTGTGACCGAACGTACTCCGGTTTCCTCCCACCGGGACTATTGACAAGATGGATTGGGATAATTCCAAATTAACCCTTCTACCTTAGCTGTGCTCTGTGATCAGACGTGAGTCATGGGAGCCATTCCAGAGACGCCCCTTGCAAGACTTCGACTTGATCAGGTTGAGCTGCAATCCTTGTAATATACAGCTTAGCTCTCAGCTGGATGAGATATAATAAGAGACTTGATCTTTCAGTATCAATTTCTTGATATTTAAAATGACATCACTTAACTTTGGTATTACTAGTCATCTAATTTAAGGTCAATGTGTACGTTTCAGTGAGAAAGGATGGAAAGGCGTGGTTGGACGAGCACCTTCTGCTGAAGAGTTCAAAGAAGCCCTTGCAAATCATCAGCTCTTTATGTAAGTATCACGCCGTCGAAAGTCATCAGTGCAATGAAGATCCGGGTGAAGGCTTTGCCAAATTAAAATAAATGGTATTTTCACAAAACCACACAATTATATTATTTTACCGTCGAAACATAGCAGGATTTTGTTACGGCATTTGCGTCCAAAATAGAGACCGTACGATTTTAGGACGACGACGGCCAAAACAAATTCCTTCAAATAAATGGTAGTAAAGATAATATTATCAATCGTATTAATTTAATACAGTTTTAGAAGTTGAAGACATGGGTTTTATGGTTGGGAAGAGTTCTGCTGAACTCAGTTTGAAGTTGCACTTATTGCGGCTTGAAATGCAGCCGTTGTATCAAGACGTGAAAATCTGTGATTTGGTGTTGTAAACAGAGCGAGGACAATGTCTAAATTATTCATATATTCTAATCATTCAATTTTTCAATGATTTATTGTATTAGCCGTTGCCGTCGCGTTGCCGTCCTAAATCGTAAGGTTTCTAATATGCAAGAAGCGCGGCCAGCAATAATAGACCTAATTAGGGGCTGATTACATGGAGAGTTCTCAGCCTAGGCTAGCTTGCATGGCAGGCGGTCCCTAAAATCGGGCAAGCCTGACCGCCTGCCATGCAGGCTAAGCCTAGGCTGAATTCCCAACGCGGTTGAGTTGTTCTTGCAACGCGGTTAAATTGTCTCACGCTCTGAGTTGACATTTCAGCTGGAACCAGGAGGAAATCTCTGCCCGGGCTGAAAGGAGTCGCGAAATAGAGCAATTTCGCTTCTTTCAAGCATTTAAAATGTTTTTATGTCCATTACTTGACTTTAATTTCACGATTTCATTTTCCAACAGATATATGGGGCACGGAAATGGCCGTGAATTTCTTAAAGGAGACGAAATAACGAGATTGTATTGTCAAGCTGTTGCTTTAATCATGGGATGTAGTAGTGGGAAACTGATTGTGAGTGCCCTATATATACAACATATACTCTTATTTATAGTCTGTCAACATGATGGTCTGGAAGCTTGGCAAACTTCAAAGCTACAAAATAGAAGACCTTATGTATAGTGTTGAATTGTACCTCGCCGTACACAAATCCTTTGTCTCAACTTGATTAGATATTATTCATCGTGGTTCAATCACTGTGACTGTGTACAAAAAAACAGTAATTAAATTAACTCAGACAAAAACACAATGACTTCTGTTTAGTTTCCAAAACATATCTTGATAAACCATGTTTTATTATACAATATAAGTCCATTACTCGTGCAAATGGGCTTGATTTAGCCTGTGTAGCAGGCGTTGCGGTCACCCTCGCTGGCTACAGTAGACTTGATTATGTAAATGTAATGAAATGATTTTTTTTAGGTTGAAGGTCAGTGCGACGCACGAGGAATGGCACTTAATTATCTACTCTCTGGGAGGTAAGTGCTAGGATTGTTTCAAATGCCAGTGGTTGTTGATTGTTTCATGTTTTAACGACTTTGACAGCCATCTGGAAAATCTCTCTTGTTTCATCAACTTTAGCAACGACCTGTAGAGTGTAGACCTGCTCCAAGTCTGCCTCTTTATCAATCCCAAATAAAAATCTCTTCTCTTTATCAATCCCAAATGAAAACCTCTTTAATTCTCTGTATCGATCCCTCATAAAAACCTCTTTTCTCTTTACAACTTCCAAATAAAACCTCTTTTCTCTCTATCAATCCCAAATAAAAACCTCTTTTCTCTTTATAACTTCCAAATAGAAACCTTTTCCCAAATAAAAACTGAACGTCTTTGAGAGACAGACTTGCAGCATGTCTAGCATACATATAGCTTAGCCGTTATTGTGGCATTAGCAGTTGTTGCTTTAAATAAATAAATGCTTCAAACGGCAGTCAATGCAATATCACGTTCGTGACGTAAACGTCGTAACGAATATACCTTACCCTAGGGGCAGACCATTAGAAATCTCGGGAGAGGGGGGGGGGGTAAAAATTCAAAAAAAAATTCGTGCAAAGAAAAATGCCTGGAAAAAAAATCGT
>CACRXK020012320.1:0-15273 GCA_902702795.2 Paramuricea clavata
CAGACTGTAATTAGACCACAGATTATTACTGCCAACTTTCGCAAGAATTCTCCTAGTGCTTATCCCACAGTTGCTTCCGCAGAGAGCTTCCATAAATTGTAACTACAGTAAATACACAAAACATATTTTGTTAATAAATTATTTCAAAAACTCACTAATGATTAATGAAGAATAAATTCAATAAATTTGCCTAAAATATATAAATATGTTAGAAAAGAATTATATTCTACTATAATTGAAGTCGAATTTCACAGTGGTTGTACTGTAAGTGAACTAAAAAACTAAAAGAGTAATGGCACTAAAACACGTTTATTGGCATTCAGCGATATCCAACTTAAATCCTGATACATGCCATGCCCATTTCGATGCCATATTGACAAAGATACATGCATTTAAACAGGTGAAAACATTTCTGGAACTGACAAAATTAGCTAAAAATGGCTTATTGAATATTAATACATACAACATGCAACAACTTAATGTCTTGAGCTGCATTATACTTTATTGTCAAACTGTCGTACTACTTGTTTTGCCCCACCCGGTAGATATATATACTCTGTACAGCGTTCTTCACTTTGGATAATGAAAATAGTATTTGTAGGAATACTTACCATTTTCTTCGTAAATTCTTGATCATCGTCAAGGCGAGACGACAATTTATTTAAATCGTCAACAGAGTCGACTGGACTTGGAATTATGTCCTCTAACATTACATCTGTATTAGCAGTATAGCTTTACTGGTGGCACCGAGTAACATCCGCAAAATAGAAAGACCTTCATCCTGTTTTTCGATCATAATGTCCAGTTTCGTGAGGACGCATCGATGAAAGTCTACAAATAATTTCACCATTAGCAAGTCTCCATAACGTGCGTTTCGTAACTGAAAGGGTACTTGGAAAAGCACTATACAATTACTAATTTAATTCAACAAAAAATATCAAAGCGTTGGTACGGTTTAATACTTTTGCATTCCATCAATTTGGAAAGCAAGAAAGGTTATGTAAGAAAGGTTTTTCTTTTTTCTAATCAATTTTCATTCAATGCCAAATTTGATAGCATGAATAGCACCTAAATATACAAGAGATCTCGAGCGAAGGTCCTTTGTTGGGAGTCGGTAGCGGGAATCGGGAAAACACACGACTGTGCTTTTATATCAATGAATACAAAAGCGTATCAGATAAGCGTAGTCAAAACAAACTACAAACAAAATGCAAATCACACTACAGAATATGCAAAATAGAAGAATATAGGAAAATATGCAGCATATGACAAAGGGTAAAGGCAACATGCTAGCCATACAAACTTAAAAAGAGTCATTGTCAACCACAATGCATCTGTTTACATTTTACCTTGAAAGTGATGGAATGTCAACAAATAACGGTTATAAACAATTCTTTGGTGCTTTGTCGTTACAATTCAGTTAAAATGAGCAAGTATAACCATAGGACTGTTGAAATATATCATGGTCTTGGTCATGAATAATGTGGTCAAATATAGTAACTTACTGTCTTGTTGATCTTGTCTGGTGGAACTTGATTTACCATTATGTGTTAACACTGGATTCTGATTGTTAAGGCTCGTTGTGCTTTTGTTCAATCCATCTAAAAATTGGTAATGGTACTAGTTAAATTGCATAACAATGAGGGCATGCAACCACAAATTACACAGTGGTTTGGTTTGAAATTTTTGAAAAAAAATAAATTTGCGCTTGCAGAAAGCTACTGTATTTACAATACACTGGTGTTAAATATAAACTGGTGTTAAACCTGTACTGCCTAAGAACTTGACAGGCAATAACACCATCCTTAGTCAATTAAAAAATGGACTTTTTATGTACTATAAAGTAGCATTACAAACGGTCTACGACGTGGATGATCCAAGAACATGGAAATTAATATGTTTGTCCTGTAACAAGTCCCGTAATCTGTCCTGTGAAGTATCGTGTTGTTATTAGCTTAATGTGTTTGTGATGTCGTATCTTATATGTACAGGGCTGCTGTAATTGGCGTAAGCTGTAGCGTGTTCCCTGCCATTGTCCATATATGTTTCTTCGGTGTTTTAATGTTTATTGGCAAAGTTAAATAAATAAATAAAAGTAAAGATCATGCATGTATACAGTATGTTAACCTGTTACACACGTAAAAACGCACAAGTTGTAACAAATCTTCAAACAAGTTGTTAAAGTTTTGATACTGCTGTGTTGGTGTAGTGTACTCAGGTGAATAAGATGCATGTGATTGTTACTCTGAGTGTGTATCCACACCGGGCAGGCTTGAAAAATATACCTGGCCACGGTCGGATTCGAACCTACGACCATTGGAATACTAGCCCAATGCTCTGCAAACTGAGCTACGCGGTCAGGTCGGTTCAACAAGTTGCGTTCGCAATGTTTGTTCCCAGTTTCGTTGTAACAAGTGTGAAACAAGCTGTTAACGTAACAACTTATAACAAGCTTGATGGTATTATCAGCCCTGTTACAAGACTGTGCTAACACGTTTGTCACAGCCATAATATAACAAGGATGTTACAAGGTTTTAGCAATCTTTTTATTTTAAGCATGTACCGGTAACAAACTTGTCAGAACAACCTTGCAACTGGTCTGATCATTTCGACAAGGTTGTTACAAGTTGTCAACAAGTTGTTCCAAACCTGTTGACAACTTGTGTCAAGCAGTGCGAATACATCTTGTTGACAGCTTGTTGGCAGATGTGAGATTTCTACGTGTGTAGTCGATACGTCTAATACGTAGTCATAACAAGCACAAATTTTTAAACTTACTTTGATGCTGTCTATAAGAATTTGAATAATTTGGAGTACTGATAGGTGTACAAGGGATACTTGGGTGAACTGGACGACTAACACTGCTCGCATTATTCAGGCTGGTAAGTACGTCTATGCAAAGATAAAGCAATTTCAAAAGTTATAGTAGTTGCAATGAGTGAACATGGAACTGCGATTTGGTTCTAATATAATCAATCAATTCAGAAGTGCTCTCACCAACCGGAGTTGGATCAAAGATAGTGTATGTTAACCTCTTCGACAATGCGTCTATGTAATCATAGCAACGACGGATTTTTCAAACTTACTTTGATGTTGTCTTTGAGAATTTGAATAATTTGGACTACTGGTAGATGTACAAGGGATACTTGAGAGTAAGGGACGACTACCACAGCTTACATCTGCGCAAAGATAAAAGCAATCTCAAAAGTTACAGTAGCTGCAATGTGTTAACATGGAACTGTGATCGTTCTTCTAATTAATCAATTTCAGAGTGTTCTCACCACTTGGTGTTGAATCAAAGACAGTGTTAACCGCCGATATAAGGGCAGCTGAGAAATCTCCATTTCTATTTAGTCCAGGGGATGATGTAACAGGAAACATGGGAGCTGCAGGAAGAAGTGGTGTGAGAGCAGGACGTGTTAAATTTTCTTCGTGTGCCACATTATCTGTTTCATTGCCTTTATGTGAGAGAATAAAGTACATGTACAGTTACAATATTTTATGTTTTAATTAAGGAACTCCTTTAGGAATACTGTCATTAGTCTATTGTATAAGTAAAAGTCTGAATTTGCTACTGGAATTCCTAGAGGATCCTACTGGACTTTTGTAATCGGAAAATATTCAAACAAACTCACAGGTTGAAACTTACCATCGTAACATTCCGACAGTTCAGCATAATGGTAACTTCCCGGTCGACTTCTCTTTCTTGGGGTGTTTGGTTTTGACCTCTTTGTTCTTACACAACCATCTGAATCAGAATCTGAATCAACATTTGATGTTTCTTCAGCTTTTTTAACCGCTTTTGAGCTGTCTTGAAATTATCTAAAAGGCATTAGAAAATGGTACAACGACTGAAATTCAAATACAGTTGTACCTCTCTAATACGGACAATACAGATATTTAGACAGGTACACATACTGTTATTTTGCAACACAATAATTGATGCTTGTAGCAATAAATATTGCACCAGATTTATAGATTAACTGCATGAATGGGCAAACAGAACATGGTTTTATACTAAAATACATTATACTAAAATACATTAATACCTGTGTATGACAGCACCCTTATTTTATACTTCTTCCATAATTCTTTGTCGGGGATCACAGCTTTTTTAGCTTTTCCTTTTGCATTTAACTGTGGCCAGTAGCTGTACATAACCTAAGATAAAAAATCGACACCTTGCATTATAAAATACTAACCATAGAGCTGGTTCTATTGTTTAACAATCTTTTGCAAAATATATGACATCCTCAACGTAACATGGTTTCTTTTATTATCACCCATACATACCGCTACATATAATTGCTGAAAATTGCAATACTTACCCCATCACATGTCTCTATCCATTTTTCACAAATTATCTCAACTGACTTTTCCTCGACAAACTCAACAACAGCAAAACCAGTGGTAGTCATCTTCAATGAAAAAGATATATATTTGCAGTTATAGACTATATGTCTGGATTGGATATTCTCAAGCAAAAGCAAATATTCCTATGCTATTGTTACAATTATTTGAGCAATGAAAAAAAGTAAATTTTACTTTTAACTTTCTATGATTTCATTTTCATTTATTCCACAAGGAAATAGTCACATTATTGTAACTATTAGGACAGGCACATACAATACATTTGGCATTTTATTCTTAGTTACTGTGTAGGATAGTCATAAAAACAATCTTGTTTGGCCCAATATCAACCTTCATTGCATTTTTGTTGAGGGATTGTGCTGACACAACTTTCATAGTTGTCCACCGTGGATTCCCTTTGTGCACACCAATGAGGCGAGAATCACATGGTCGATCAAATAGAGCTTCAGTCCTCTCATATACACGACACAAATATTTATCTTCGCCATCATTGGGATGATTAGATTTATCAAGCACCTCACAACAAGATGAATCACTCAGTATAAAACAATTGTCCGGTTTCTTTAGACTGATCACTGCTTCTCGGGACTGCGGGATGGCACCATAGCTCTTACTTAGTCGTTTGGCTATCTGCGCAATAGGGTTCTTTCCAGACCGAACCAATCTTTTTAATTTCTGCATATAATTTTCGAATGGAAATGCACTGCATGCATCCAAGCTTCCATACTCCTGGACCTCATCAGCCAAATGTATCATGCTATGCACATTATACACTTGAAACTCATTGCCATATAAAACCTTCCCTTGCTCCACAAAGTATTCCATCAGTTGCTTAGCATACGGCCTATGAAGCAAAGCTAACCTAAGGCATATCAGTATGGAACTAGCAACGCTAAGGCATAAGAAGTGATCATATAGATCAGGCCTTAGTATACCACTGAGAACTATCTGACCAGTATACACAAGAAATTGCCTATACTCAGTTGCCTTCCACCTATCGATTTCTGCCATGCCTCTTGGTTTACGTGCAAAGAAACTTGGGACAAATGGTTTCAGACCAGTTAATCTATTACTGATCTCCTCGACCTGACCAGCTGACAATTTGACTTCCCGGCTACCTCTAATCCAAGTCAAAATCAACTTTCTTGTCACTCCCAAACACAGCTGGTGCATATAGTCGATAGGAAACTTTTTAATCATATCGATTGGTAAAGTACAAAAAGGACTCACACTAAAATGATGTGCCTCATTAACCTGCTCGCGAAAGGAATAATCAGATCGCAAGTCAATGTCCCTAATTAAAGGGTAAACTTCTCTACCAACCCACATGCCTTTTTGCGCACACTTGTCGCAACCAAAGTACCCGGAGCATAATTTGGTATCTTTGACAAGTGCTCTTGCAGGGGCATCACACACAACACACTTCAAACTTACAGGAAGAACTCTATTACCATCTTGCAGACCATTCTCAAGGACATCACCCAAATCCCTGATAACATCTTCCAAAAATTCCAAATCTTTTGGTTTGGATTTCCCATAGGCTAGAACAACAGAAAAAACTACCACTGGTTTTACATTCACAATTGCACAGAGAACAGGCCATAAAGTTTTGTTACAACTCTTAAATAACGGCAACCCATCAACATTCAAAGAAATCTCAAGTGAATCAATATGGTTAACTATATTGGGAGGATGTCTCTTAAAATGTTTCAACAATTCAGCAGCTAGAGGCAGATAAACATAATCCATTCCAGACTTCACTTGAACAGAAATAGATCTTGTTGTACCCAACAGTGTACGAGCTGAACTGGGTAGATTTGGGTGACCACTCTTTTTAAGAAGCGCAAGCAAGCTATCCATTGCATTGTGTTTAATTAGAAACTCATTGGCCCAACTAGCTAGCTCGGCATGAAGAGATTCATCATTTAAATCATCTTCGCTATCAGAGCTACATTAATTTTCTGCCACACTTATATCACCCTCATCATGCAAGGAACCATTTGCAGCACCACAAAGACGTTTTCTACTTGGTTCACATTGTTCTTCATCTATTTCTGGGTCACTATTGTCTGGGTCACTATTGTCAGGAAATTCAGGGTTTAAAGGAAGTTCAATCAGCTGATCAAAGTCAACATTGGGATGTTGGTCAACAGTGGGATGATTGTCCATGTTAGGATCATGATGGTTTGTATTTTGTAGTGTTCTAGCTGCAGCAACCCATTTTCGCCTGTATTGTGCCCGACTTGGTTTCATATTAACTTTAACCACAAACTGTAATAAATAAATGTAGAGACTTAATTTATGTCAATCTTACACAGGAATGCATGTTTCAATTTAACACTCTAAGCTGCTATGAAACCTCATGTGTTCTAATTTGCCTTTCTGCTCTTTTTAATGCCAAAAAGTTCTCATCAAGGGAACAATCTCGAATAATCAGTTAATATGTAGCAATAGCGCTATAACTTAGTATAAGAAATACTTGACGCAATGGTATAATTGCATGTTTATAATGATATACAGTGCCGTAGGAAGACCTTTCTGGTTGGGGGCTGAAAGCGAGGGCTATGAAAGCCCTCATGTGCCCTACTTTGCCTTTCCACTCTTGTCAATGCCAAAAGGTTCTCATCAAGGGAACAATCTTAAGTGTTAATCAGTTAATATGTAGCTATATAGCTTACTTTAATTTACTGGGGTCAAACCTTTGAAAAGTTTAGAGCCCCCCCTTCAGTATATCAAGAACTTTCAGAGCCCCCCCTTTAATGCCAAAAAATATTTCGGAGCCCCCCTTAACATCTTTATCCCCCCCCCTCGGCATAATAAATGTACTTTCCCTTAGTAATACATTATTTGACATCCGTAGGTACAATTCCTCATCCGTAAGTACAATTTCTTACGCTGAATCCTCTGCGCTGAATCGAACGGTGGTATTTTTATTTTTATTGCGCCATTAATTAGGCAATACAAATAGAAATACAAGGACAAACGTATTGCGAGTGATTTGATGTCGTCAATGCAATTTCGCTTGATTTTCAAAGGCCATAAATCGCTAGAATACTGATGTTTAGTAACACATTTGACATCCGTAAGTACAATTTCTTACGCTGAATCGAACGGTGGTATTTTTATCCTTATTGCGCCATTAAGAGGCATTTATAGGCTACAAATACAATATCATATTTCACACTCAGTACACTACAGTCTACAGACAGTTTTCACGGACTGTTGTTCGATAAATTTTATATTGATATGACACCAATATGCTTCTCATAAAGTAGTTATAACTTAAGGTGGCTCCCTACAGTTATTCTTGCTCCTTGCAATAATTCCGTAAAACAGGCTTATTCGTGCAAAATGTGAATTCTTTTCGACTTGGTGGCAATATTGGTCATCTAAGGAATATTTCGAACTAGATTTCGACGATGTCAATGTTCCCATGGCAACATGACGACAGCATAAAGCCTTCCAATTTAACCCATAAATGTGCCGATATCTCAAAAACGATGTCGGTAACCTATCTTTTTTATTTCATATATCAATAAGGAATGATGCTCTGCAACTGTGGTGAAAGTTTAAAAAAATTCTGTAGTGTGTGATTTTTTTAAAAGCGAAAAATTTATTGCGAAATTTCCACACTACAGATTGTTTTAAAATTTGAAATTTATAAAATTTACCGCAAAATAAATTCGTGGTCAAAATTTGAAGATAGGTCACCGATGAAACTAATGAGTAAAATGCAAATAAAGTTAGAAAATAACCTCGTGTAACTCGAGAAATTCCCCTATTGAAAAGCGTCGCTGACTAGTAAAAGATTCTACGCGGGCGCAGAACGAGTTTTCATTCAGCAAAATCGAGCCGCAATGTTGTTTTTACTGTTTTGTTTTTGTCAACTTTTCGATTTATTTGAGTGCTATGGACAGCCAAGGATTATTGTGAAGGATTAAATCAATCTATGATCTGTATTAGCCTATTAACAGGTGGACGTGTTTTTTTGTTTCATGTTTGGTTTTTTACTTTTTGCTAAAAACGAACAATTAGGCTATGAAACTGAAATATTTTTCTCTTTACATATAATCACTTTAATCTTGTAGAAACACGACTAAAAACGTGAACGTTTTCTTGAGAAGTAAACAAATTTTTTTAAACGTTTGTATGCAATTTTGCAAATGTTTTACAGTTGAGTCAGTTGACAGTGTATAAAAAAATTTAAAAATATTGTTTTATAGCTATTTTTGGTCTAGTGATATTCGTATCGTATGTAGAATTGCTGTATAGACTCGCAAGTGATTTGGCACTCAAAACGAAGTATTATTCAACGCTTTTTTCCATTAAAAATTATTCAACGCTTTTTTCCATTGCTTTGTTTTGATCATGCAGTTGCGTGGGATAGTTCACGTACTTGTCCCGCGAACATCCCGCACGGAACTGTAGGGAGCCTCCTTAAACTGCACAACGTAGTTTTAATAAATAACCTTTTACCTTGAAATTGTCTTTGGCTCGTTTATATTCAGATTCAGTATAAATGATCGTGCACGGGAATTCAACGATCCAAATTTCGGATTTTCAGAGTCGTGCACCAAGGAAAACGCGTTAAATAAACTAGCATGAATGTCCAGAGTTAGACACAATGCAAAATCCATAGAAAACAGGTACTATTCGGCCAAAATTTTCACGAAATGGGGCCCGGAATTGTTTGAAACATTTTGCCCACTCCACGAAAGGCTCCGCCATTTTGAAAAGGATCAAGCAGCTCATTAATATTCTATTTTGTGACTATCGACGATTGGAGATTCACCACAAATGCATGCCGAAACCTATACTCGCCCGGGGCACAAGTGCCCCAGCGAGTAATTACTGTTACTGGACGAATATTCTCAGGGAATTTGAAGAAATGAAGCAGCTACATTGTGAACGAAAGCGTACTGAGGTTTAAATAGTTTTAAAATACCTTGAGGCTACTTTTATAATATTTATATGAATTTATAAGGAACAGTTTTAAATATCAATTTTGTCAAGAGCATTCCTCGGCGCCTTGTCGAGAAGTTTTATATGTTTTACTGAAGCAGGAAGACAAGTGACAATCAAGTATTTTTAATCTAAATTAAGCCTGTTCTAAATGTCGCATTTTGCATGCGCCGAATGCATTCAAAACAATGGATAATGAGGCATTTCAGCTGATTATCTAATGTTTTGAATGCATTCGGCACATGTAAAATGCGACGTTTAGAAATTAGAACAGGCCTTATAAACAATGACTCAATATAATGTTATTTAATTCATATAATTATAAAATTAGCCTCAAGGTATTTTAAAACTAACCTCTGTACGGTTTTTTTGTATATTTTGAGTTCATTTTGTATGAAAGTAGCAAAACGAGCTCATGTTCATGACAAACAAAGTCTGAGGCTCTCCACTCCTTCAGAGTTGTAAATCCGGTTTCGCGGCGCGGTTATAAAGCCATAATACTCCAAATTTTTTGCTCAAAATTCTTCTTTGTATGCTTCTATCTTTGTGATTGTAAAATTGGCCCGATCGGAAACGTAGACAAGGCAAAAAACGCGAAAAACTACCGTCTGTAATACAAATCTATACAAAAGTGGGGCCCCAGAATCGGGTGGCGGCCGGTGACTTCCGGCTTCACTTTTGTATAATATAGATGCGTTATCCAGTCTTATTTCAGATCAGTGCTATCAACAGTCTATTAAAAATCAATAGTCTATTAAAAAATATTGAACATATTTGTCATATTTTATGACAGTATTCCTTTCACATCTTTGCTACTAACGAATCGAAAATTGATTCTTTAGTAAATGACTCTGAAATAAGTATAGCAGGTTATAAACTAGTTAGAAGACATAGAAATAGAAATGGAGGTGGTGTTGTAATATATGTTCAAGAACACCTCTCAATTTTGATTAGAAATGTCAACAGGTCATTTCTAGTTAGTACATGGTATAGACCACCTAATTCAAGTACGGATCTGTTTGATGCATACGATATTTTTCTTCTTCATTGTGATGCTGAAAACAAAGAACTAATTCTATATATTAGGAGATATAGACCGTGATGTTGCTAAACCCCCACCAGAAGCGCATACAATTAGATTTCAATCTATAAATACATTATATAACATGGCTCGGTTAATAGAAGAACCATGATCAACCAGGGTTGCGAGAACGTCTGCTACTACTAGAAGACTAGCATGCAGAATTTGCTGAATAAGGGGCTGTTTGTATGATCCTGCTTTGCCAGGACGAGATGCCAGGCAGGATTATTTTGATGTATTACTTGTAAAATAAATTACTGTAATTACTCAGCAAAAAACTACATAGTTAACTGTAAACTAAGGGTTGTTCAAGCAGCAATAATAATCTTCTCGAACTACAACATTTGAATTCCGTTGACCTATTTCAATACTGACAATACATTAAAATCACCCCGCCTTCCAATATTTACAGTAAACAGCCCTAAGACACCTGTTCATGAGGTAGAAAAAGTGCAATTTAAATATCAAACACCTTGCACAAAGTCAAAGGTCAGCTAAATATTCTATTCTACTTTCTTGGAGTTGGGCGGTTTTATATAAATACCTTCAATGCCTATAATTTCTCGATTTTGTATATATAATTACAATACTGTCTGTGGCAAAGCTAGCCATACCCAAAGGTCATATACTATGCAAATTTTTAATTATTTGCCATGGCTAGCTAGCCACTGAATACTGTATAATATCATATACACAGTGTGTCTAAAAAAAAGTGAACCCTTTCAAATTTGACAGCTCTAATTGCATTAATGATTGGTATAATTGAATTAATGATTGGGTAAGAGCACAAGGTCTTGTACTTATGGGACAAAACTCAAAGAAATAAAAATTAGAAAACTTAAAAGAAATACAGTATTCTAGGCCGTTTGCCGTGACCTAAAAATATGCCTAGAAAACGATTTTCATTAAGCATGTCGCGGAACAGAAATATTTTCACGGTAACTAACATTTTAGAACACGCTGAATTCAAATCCGAAAAGTTGCCGCTCCGTAGACCCGCAGTTTTTTCACAAATTGCATTTGTATTTTCAGTTCTTCGACGAACAAAAATAAACACGCGCCATTTTGAAATTTTAATAACATCATTCAGCATGAGGAACCGCACTAGGTGCGAAAAAATTAAGGGTGAAGTGTCTGTCGTTGCCATAGAAGGATCGTGACTAAAACACCACACGAGTACATACGAGTAACATACGAGTAACACACAAGTACATACGAGTACATACGAGTAACACACGAGTAACATACAAGTACACACGAGTAACATACGAGTACACACGAGTAACATACGAGTAAATACGAGTACATACGAGTAAAATACGAGAATTAGCACGCTGTCTTTAAAGTTTCTTTCACTTTCACTTTGGCTTCGTATTATGTTCATGTTGTAAATGCCTTATTGACATAGGCGTACGAGACAGGGGGACGGGGGGGGGGTCAACTGTCCCCCAAAATTTTGGAAAACCATGGAAATTCGAGCAAACGCTAGGAAAAATCAAGAAAATTCGGACAGATTTATGAGAAAATATGTTAAAATCAGGTTATTTCTTTACAATTCTCCATAAAAATTCAGGCAAACTTTCAACTGCCCCCTCCCCCCTCCCCCCAAGAAAACATCAGCCCCGTTCTCTTGTGCGTATTGATGGATTTCGAAGCCTCGCACGACGTAGAAAAAGTAATTCATTAATATAGAATAAAAATTTGTATGTTCTAAGACTCTAAAAAAGGTTTAAATGTAGGATATTGTTCACAGGCTGTCAGAGAGTTTTTGTAGTACATGAAAGTGCATGTTTGCCATGTTGTTTATACGTCTGTAGTCCATGTGTTTTGCAAATTTAATACGTGAATTGTACACCGGGAAATATAATATACTTAGGGTGCATTATTTATCGGTTGGGGGGGGGGGAGGAGCTGGTGGATTCTAAAATTCAAACAGCATAATAAAAATGACCTCCCTTTTAATGTGTTTAAAAATGTAGTCCACCCCTTTAGAACAGTCTGAAAATTTCTCACCCTCCTCCAACATTAAAGTTAAGAAGAACATAGTATGGCCGTATGGTAGTTCTTCCCATCTTATTCTTGTGTGCTCTTTAATTACAACCAGGGGCGTAGAGAGGACCTTCAACTTGGGGATGCTGGACAGGATTTAGCCAACGGGGGGGGGAGGGGAGGGTGAAATAAAATCCAAATCCACAATATAATTGTGTATAATCTTGTCTAAGTAAGTACATATGGCCTCAAGAAGAAAGGGTTTACTTTGGGTTTTTAAATGTAAAATATATTTACTTTCAATCATCATTCGATTTTAAAAGTAATTCGCTTTATTTTAACCCATCATTTTCCATCACATTATGCATTATACAGTCTTAGCTTCGGACTTATGCAAACTCACACTCCGAATATGCAGGAAATCGCATTTCAGGGACTCTAGATTTCAAAATATTCTGGGGGAGCATGCCCCCAGACCTCCCCTAAAATGGCTCACGCCTTTTACGCCGGCTACGCCACTATCTCTTTACTATCTTCTTTATATCAATGCTATAAAATTTTATTGTCTCCCCAAAACCATTCTTTTAATTTTTCACCCATAAAATATATCCCCCCATTATTTTACCAGCCCCCCCCCCCAACCGATAAATAATGAACACTAAGCATTTTACCTTTCCCTGTTGAAAATGTATTAACAGGTGTACAATTGACGTATTAAATTTGCAAAACACATAGGAGAACGGGGCTGATGTTTTCTGCGGGGAGGGGGGAGTTGAAAGTTTGCCCGAATTTTTATGGAGAATTGTAAAGAAATAACCTGATTTTAACATATTTTCTCATAAATCTGCTCGAATTTTCTTGATTTTTCCTAGCGTTTGCCCGAATTTCCATGGTTTTCCAAAATTTTGGGGGGCAGTTGCCCCCCCCCCGCCCCCCTGTCTCGTACGCCTATGTCAATAAGGCATTTACAACATGAACATAATACGAAGCCAAAGTGAAAGTGAAAGAAACTTTAAAGAAAGCGTGCTAATTCTCGTATTTTACTCGTATGTACTCGTATTTTACTCATATGTACTCGTATGTACTCGTATTTACTCGTATGTTACTCGTGTGTACTCGTATGTTACTCGTGTGTACTTGTATGTTACTCGTGTGTTACTCGTATGTACTCGTATGTTACTCGTATGTACTCGTATGTTACTCGTATGTACTTGTATGTACTTGTGTGTTACTCGTATGTTACTCGTATGTACTCGTGTGGTGTTTTAGTCACGATCCCATAGAAGTTGTAATTAGGTTTGACAGACACCAATTATAGGCTATTAATAAGTGGAGAAGACACTTTGTAATGCAATACATCGCTTGGTGTAACTGTTAAATATTAAGCCATCTATTTAAGTTATTAACGTACAATATGGTTTGTTTACTCTGTCATCACTTTACAACGAAACTACAAATTATACTGTTTTGTAGACTGCGAGCAATCCCTAATAAATAGAGGGATTGCCGCTTTAACTAATTGTCAAGCGTGTTTGATTAAGCTCCGCGTACTTGTTTATATTTCAAAACAGGGTCAAAAACATCTCTTGAAAGGCGCGATCTCGAATGACTCAATTCGCTTAGTGTAAAACCATCAAACAACGTGTATTTAAATTCTCAAATTTCAGTTTGGCAAGTATGAATATTCATAATCAGAATTTGTCTGGCAGAAAAACGTATAAAGCAAGGCAAGGGGTCTCAGGGTTTATTGAAGGGTCTATTCTATAGACTGTTTCTTTCTGCGACAATATTTTGATATATATTAATACTTTACAGTGATAACAAATTACCAACTTAATACAGCTATTCAGCTGAATTACATGGTTAAGATTTACAAGGAGTGTTTGTAATTTACGTCAGTTAAAACGTGCGAATGTACCCGCTGCTGAGATGATTTGTTTTTATTGTACTTGCATCCGACCGAGATAGTAGAATATGCATTGCCCGTTTTTCATTACGGAATCCCAAATTACCTGAGTAAAGACATTGAACGGATACAGAAATCATTGAAGATCCAAATCACAAACTTCGCGGCACTATTGCCGGATTTGAACTCAAATACTGCACTGTCTGCACATTAATCCCTGAGGACTTTCCAATAATTAAGACTAATAGATACATGAACACATTCATAATCGCAAGTTCTACATGTAAACGTTTTACTAGTAATTCATAGTTCATAGTTTTAGCATTCGTATACGTACACATTTGCATGTTTCCAATTTTCAAGTTTAAATTTTAAGCTTTGTAAACATAGAGGCATAGAGGTTTAGTTTATATAAAAAATACAATCTTTTAGATACATTAATACTGTCAACATGACTATTCCATTTAAGATCAAAACAATACATACAATATACAATACATACATACATATTTTAATACAAAGACATACAATATTATAATAAACCCAAACTCCATAAACTCACCAAGTCACTATGTATTAATTAGCCTAACTGCCAATTCATCAACGACAATGAGGGACAGACCGACAGTTCGTTTCTGAATGGCGAGCTTTTATTCTTCAACAAAGCAACAAATTCAGGAGACAAAGGCTCAATTTAAGCTTCATCAGCAGACGCATACACAAATATCTGAAAATTGAACAACGGTTTCTAAATTGAAATGGAATTTGAGTTGCTAACATAAAGTTAATTGCGATAAATACAATATGACATTGCTTTGCTATAATGCACAATCTACTGCATGATCTTGCATGATGACAAGTTTATTTGTTCCAAATACTTTTAAGCTGATATACTCTAATTGTGTCAGAAAGATGCGTCATCTTATGGTGACAGATTTTGAAGATGCTTATCTTACCTTATAAT
>CACRXK020012321.1:0-15272 GCA_902702795.2 Paramuricea clavata
TCATATTTTTTACTGGGGTGGTGCCAGAAATTTTAGGGGGGGGTGAGCCGTGAGCAGGTGACTGAAGCAACACAAAGTGTCACCAAACCCCAGTAAGGTCTATATTCTAGGGGTGGAGCACTTAGGAGCCGCGAGGAGGAGTCTAGAGAGCAGAAAACAAAGTATTGGAAAATTTTGAAAAAAAATCATGATTTCGAGCTTCGAAAAAAAGTTTTTTGAAGTTGTCATATCCATGGGTTTGGCATGTCCGATTGTCTGTTGAAACTTGAGAGAGTTAAAGTTAAGTGAACCTGTAAAAGTGTAAACCCAATAGGCCAATACACAATATGCTTTTACTTTTATAAAGTCATTGACATTGTGTCGTAAAGATTAAATCTAGGCAAGTCTATTTCTTAAAAGAATTAAAAACTAAAAATAATGTTCGTAAAAATTCCAAACGTTCCTTGCAAGCAAGCTATTTGCATGACAAGGCACTGCAAACTCTATTCAGGGGAGATAATAGAGTTTCAAAACTTTACAATTGCTCCAATAAACCAGTGAATGCAAGCGAGGAGCGATTAGTTTCAGAGTATTGCACTGTCTTTTTCTATTTGAGTGTACTCCTACGTTTATTTTGTATCATCAACACTCTGCATGTTGGAGTGGACTATTTAATTATTTTTTATTATGCCGAATATTGGGGGGGGGGTTGAAAATTTTTTGGAGGGGTGGACATTTTGTTTGGGGGGGTTATAGCTAATATTGGGGGGGTAGCACCCCCCTGCACCCCCCACAAAATCCGTCTATGTTTTAAACACAGAAATCACTCGTGGTCACTTGTGGTCATTCATGTGTACTTTTAGACAAGATCGATTACTTTAGTATGCTGTTTACATTTCCATAAATATAATTTTACCACACATACTAACGGAACATAATGGCAAATAGCATACAGTCAGTATAAACTATAGTGTAGACTGCAGAAAATGTAACTGAAATTGCAGACTTGGCATATAATATGCAAACTTTAAAAACTCATTAATAATTCGTGAGGAAAATACAAAAATGAATGTTTAATCAATGTTTGTAAATCGGATAGCTTTGATTTTCTCGGCTTAGACAATGTTTATTTTTAAAATTTCTTCGCCAATGAATTTAAAAGATGATTCGCATCCGATCTTTATCTGATATACAAACTCTCGCCTTCGGCTGCTCATGTTTTAAACTAGTACATATTGAATAAACATGACTATATCGATCGGTAGAAAATATAATGCATGAGCCTTCAATTTCCTTAATTTAAAACCAATCGCCCAATTTAGAACAAATCGCAATCACTAAAATATCTGTGTTGCGTGATTGAAATGTATAAGCTTTGCAGCGCTATTTATAGAACTATAACATTGAACTACATTGTTTACCATATCGACATATTGACAGTATATAGCGCTTGATCAGATCACGATCAGATGCTTACGCATGTGCTTGGGTTGAACGGCATATTGTAAACACTGGACTGGACTAAGTTTGGACTGGGCTGGACTTTGGACTGGACTGGACTTTGGACTGGACTCTTGACTTAAACGTTTCTTTTTACAGTAATTTTTCGCATAAATCCCCATAATTATCGCTAGAAACAACGAAAAGGAGTTCGATAGGTCCAATACAACAACTTACGTCGTGTCTGCAAGATTATGCATGCCAATTTCATTCCCAGAGCGTGCCCGTTCGCAGGTTAGGGTGGATTGTACGCATGCTCGGCAATTGTTGCAAAATATAAACAAAGTATTTCGAAAATTAGAATTTCTCGTCGAAAATCTGATACTTTTTTAACTGAAATCAATGGACCTTTCCCCTTATAACTAAAATTTCGATCTAGACAAAAATTTCATCACAGCTTGAAAAAGCATCACAAAATTAGTAGTATTCCAAAGTTTTGTTGCAAAATCTTGTAAAATGCGGAAAATATAGCCTTGCGAAGTTTGCCGTTTTTCAGTCATTTTGTATTACAAACGGGAAATTGACATACGATTCGGGTGTTGGGGCTGCAATTTCCCGTTTGTAATACAAAATGACTGAAAATTGCAAACTTCGCAAGGCTCTATTTTCCTCATTTTACAACATTTCGCAACGAAACTTTGGAATATTACTAATTTTGTGATGCTCTTTCAAGCTGTGATGAAATATTTGTCTAGACTTGCCTAGATCAAAATTTTGGTTATAAGGGGAAAGGTCTATTGAAAACAACTAAAAATTCTGGGGGAAATATGCACGAAAGCTCGGATTGATAGAGATACAACTACCTGAAAAATACAAGGAGAACTTCGACGTTTCGAGCGAAGGCACTTCGACTTGTACTGTTATTGTTAATGTTTGTACTCGTATCATGATAAATATAATCTCCTCAACAACGAGATAATGTTTACTGCGAAGTGTGGACCTAACACTACGTATACCATAAATTCTGACAGGATAGTAAAATTTAACGAATTGCTATGTCACACACTATGTCCGGCAGCCGGACAATGTTCTGAAAAAACTAAATGTCCGGCAGTAGTGACTATAGTTCAATATAAAAACGTTTCTTTGCACTAGTTTTTACAGAGCTTGCCATTAGCTCATTCGGCAGAGGCGCTGCCGGTGCGAAAAGTGAACCGCAGTTGGGCTCGGGATGTGTTTCGTCCGATCTATCACTGTTGTTTTTTCTTAAACTCTTTTCAACTTTTTTCCCAGCTTTTCTAACTCTTTTAAGGTTAAGGTTAGAGAATTAGGGTTTGGGATTGGTTTATCTTTAAGAATTCAACTTTAACTACAGTCACTATATATACTGCTGGACATTTAGTTTCTTCAAAATATTGTCCATTTGTCCGGCTGCCGGACATATAGTCTGTGATATAGTCACTTCGTTAAATTTACGAAGTGACTACATGACCGGCAGCCGGCTATCTAGTAACGCATCAGTCAATTCTAGCATTGCCCATCCCCCCCCCCCCGGGCATTTGCACTTTTTTTCTTTAAGTTGACAATTCCCGGGGGTCGGGCAGAAAAAGCGTGGCAATGCCTCGCCCCCGGGCAAAAAAAGGAATCCCAAAGGCAAAATGTCCGGGCACCCCTTTAACTGGGGCAGCAGGGCAAATTGCCCCCTCCACCCTTCTGGGCGGTTGTTCACGCGTTCCCGCAAAACAAACCCCGCAGATTTTACAGTAAAACCATACGATCGAGACATAGGAAATACTGTCCCCGAAACATTTACACTTTAGAACAACTCCACATGTACTGCACCTTATAATTCTTGTGCTGCACTTCAGTCTTGCAATTTTGACAGGTAATGGTTCTTTTTGAACACGCTTTCTTCAAATGATGCTCCAAAACGTTTCTCTCCACATTTTGGTTGCAGCCTTTTGGACATGGAACTTCAACAAACTCACATATTTTCAAATGTTCCTGGAAATATTGAAAATGAATATTTCCAAACTACATCCATATAAGTATCATCTGTGTAACCGCGCATATCTTCCACAAGACATGGTATCGTCGTACGGCCTTCGAAAGCAGGGGGCGTCACTGATATCGTTTTTTTGTCACTGATAACGCTTTTTGTCCCGCTATACTTGTCACTGTCAAAGCAAGGATGTGTATCAAGCCTATACTCAGAGCCGTTAGGGCTCAGAATTTTTCTGTATAGGCTTGATACGCATCCACACCAAATCACATATTCTACATGCAAGCTGCCACAAAAACATATATACATATATATATATATTTTTATTTCCCACTTTATTTTCAGTTGAACAATAGATGCTGAAGGAGTGTTACAAATGATATCATGGCCAGAAATTCAGGACATGCGCCCGCAATATATCTCAGCGGTTTTTCCTCTGAAAAGTTATTCATACCTAACAAACGCAAGTTTTAACTAAAAAAATACATTTTGCTTGGTTTTTTGTTTAACTAAAGCAGAAAAATAGATATAATAGGTACTGTCGGCCTTTTACATACCGTTCATTTATTATGATGGGATATAAAGTGATGCGCATGGTAAACGACTCTAATATTTTGTGTATACATCGTTATCCCTCTGTGTAACCCGCACTGGAAGAAAGCCTGGTTCCTAAGCTTCTTGTTGATATCAAACATGGACGACAATTCATTAAACATCGTTCTTCTTGCAATGTTTTACGGTCTACGGACAGGGTATTTATGGGTAAATATCAACATTTTGTCCCGTAAATTGGAACAAGTTAAAAAATTCGTATCACTATGAAATTATGTATACAAGCAGGGGACAACATATATTTTACGACGCGAAGTCTGCAAATTTCACGAAGGGTTCGAGGGATACATGCGGCCAGAGCAAAATGTACGTTTTCAACGATTTTCTCAAGTTTTATTATACTTTATTATACGCCGATGTACTATGAAGTGAACGTGAATAATGGAACAACTTATAGGTAAGATTTCGATGCGAAACTTTTCTGTTTTATGGTCCAGATATAATTTATAATATTGCGAAGTCTGCAAATGACATAGCTATTATCAAACACGTTTAAATTGAAAAAAACCGCGCCACTCCTAATGATTTATATATAACAAATCCGCCATTTTGTTTGTGAAAGTTCGCACATGCTCAGAATCCATGTCCGCAATTTCTGGCCATGTCTTAGAGCACTCATGCAGTCATTTAATACACGCAGTTCATCTTTGATAGAGATAAAAAAGCGTATTGTTACCATGCATTTAAAAACGAAGAGAAACTATATTTACCTCAATATTCTGCAAGGGACCAGTCCATGGACATTCCTTCTTGTGCTTTACAGTGCGGCATTTGACAGTGAACTGATTTATTTCTCTCTTTGCAAAATTGTCGGGATATAACTGTAAAAACATTATGAATAACATTATAGTCGAGAATAAAGGTGAAGCAAACACTTGTACTGCATGGTTTTAACGCATGTTAAAAATAGTCACGCACAAGCTAGGAAAAGTATCGGAACGACGGGACCAATTGTCCCCCAGGATATGTTTAAGTCCCCAGAAAATTTGAAACAATGAAAGAAGAAAAACTGTTAGTAACTACTAACTTCCTGACGAAGGGCCTTCGCTCGAAACGTCGAAGTTTTACTTGTATTGTTCAGGTAGATATATCCCTATATAGCAATCCGGAGCTTTCTTATTATTGGCGCTAATTTTATTGGCACAGACCGTTCAAAATATTACCAGTCATACCTAAGGCCCGTCAAAAATCTATCACCCGACGCCGATGGAGTAAGTCTGAATATGCAGACACAGATGTATATAGGAAGATCTAGAAAGCACTAGGTCCATAATATGCGTCATATTATATGTAACTTAGCGTTTCATTGAAAATTGGATTGATAGAAAAATTTTGCCAACGTTTGTATACCCAAGTCACAATATTAGATCACATGCCTATTGTTCTAGTTTACAGAAGCATAGAATAGAAGAACAGTAACTAAGCTTTAAAATTATCTACACGAGTGAAACAACGTTAGCCAAATTTGTCTATTGGACTTTCAACGTATATTTTCGTACAATTTACTAATGTCGAGTTTCCATAGAATTTCCATCGTTTTTCCCAGCACCAACAAAAAGTTCCATTTCACTTCAAAAATTCCATAAAATATAGACGTTTCCATGAAAGTGGAAAACATTGGGATTAACAGGATTAACTGGATCAATGGTCAAAACAACCTGTCCAAGACGTCCACTACCCCCCGAGATACTCACGTGGCACCCAGATTTTAGGTGCTACGTGGAAGTGTGGCACTAGGGAAGGGTGGGAGAGTGGATATGTGCTGTCAATACAAAAATAGTTTTTGCTCATATATCAAATAGAGAAAACCGAGAGAAAGACAAAAGAAACTCCAACTGAAAACAATAATTGATTATTTTATTTTATTGCCACTAGTAAAATAAGGGGAAATTAATAGCTGTCGCGTTTAGCGGTTTATTAAAGTGCTGTACTTCCCCGTACGTGTTTACTTTATAGCTGTAAGTCAATTTGGGATTGCTAAATTACTACACCTTTTGGGGTTATAAATATTGCTTGTCGCAAATCATCCCCGGGCCGGAGCCCGCGTACGTCTGGGGAGAGAGTACTAATTCCGCACGGCTATTTACACTCGGGCCGGGCATGTGAGAACATAGCGAATGATCTATTTTGATTATGTCATGGACGGTTTTTGATGTTATGCGCATGCGCGAGAACAATGTCTGTTTAAAAATTTGTTTTCAGTTTGCAAAGACGTATTTTGCTGTTTTACAGCATATTGATTTTAATTTAAATTTTTTATTTAAACTGGAAATAAGCCTGCAGTTTCATGAATTATTGGCTGTCAACCGTAACACGACGCTCTTCCGATCTATAAACACGAATTTTGTCGAAGACGAAACTGATAGTTTTAATAATATAATCGTTGTTTTGGCTATGTTTGGGTAAGTGGAAACATTTAAAATTCCGTACCGTACTTGCTTTGTGTCGATTTTATTTACATACTTTATACTCTTTAATATATGTACAAAGATGTTATATGGTTTCGCCATGTGATAATGCATTCCGTGCCTTCTCTCCCTGGGTGGCATAAGAATTTTCGTGAGAGGTAGATAATAAAATTGTGGAATTCTCATTTGCTTTGCAATATGCGCTAGACTCTAATTCAAACATATAGTATCATTGATATTTCAAAAATAGATACGAAACTAGCTGACGCACAAAATTCGTGATTCAATATAGTAAAGTTCAACTGCTTTTGCTATAATTTTCCCATTCCAGTTGTTATATTGAGATTAAAAATGGTTGCATTATCTTTCGATCATGAGCGATCATGAGTTTCTTATATCCAGTTGTTTTATTATCCATGGTATATAGTAGGGCTATAGTAATATATCATATATCATAAATGAGAAAGGGTTTATTGCCAGTATATTAAACACCGAAAAGTGTGTTATAAAACGAGGCGCTATCAATGTTTTTTCCACATGTTATCAATGTAGAGACATGATTTTTTCTGTGTTGGTGTTGTGTACTCAGGTGAATATGATATTTGTGATGTTACTCTGAGTGTATATCCACACCGGGGGAGCTTGAAAAATATGCCCGGCCACGGTGGGATTCGAACCTACGACCTTTGGAATACTAGCCCAATGCTCTTCCAACTGAGCTACGCGGTCAGGACGGTTCGAGTAAGTGATATTTCGGAACAGAATCCAGTTCCTTCGATACCAATGTATTCTAGTAATATGATTTTTTCTGTGTTGGTGTTGTGTACTCAGGTGAATATGATATTTGTGATATCATATTCACCTGAGTACCAACACCAACACAAAAAAATCATATTACTAGAATACATTGGTATCGAAGGAACTAGATTCTGTTCCGAAATATCACTTACTCGAACCGTCCTGACCGCGTAGCTCAGTTGGAAGAGTATTGGGCTAGTATTCCAAAGGTCGTAGGTTCGAATCCCACCGTCGCCGGGCATATTTTTCAAGCTCCCCCGGTGTGGATATACACTCAGAGTAACATCACAAATATCATAATGTAGAGACAGTCAATGTTTTACTTAAAACTGCTCTGTGGCAGCCGTAACTAATGTTCCTAAAGAGAGATGTCCCAGGAAACTTTTCAAGTCATTCACGTCAATAAAACCTGTTAAAGAACATCAATAATTTATGCTTAGGTAAGGTCGATAGGCGTATACTGTAATAGTAGGTCGAGAAGGTTAACCTTCTAGGGTTTAGGAATGTTCGGTATGAGAAATTTCCGGTATCGGTATACCGAAAAAATTATACCGATATTATCGGTATATCGGTTTTCCTTTGATAATTATAAAGGAAAATTCTTTAATGGAAGTTTGAAGGAAATTTTGAGTAATTCTAAAAGGGAAAACGATAATTTCGAAGCTGTTTCGAACATGTTTCGAACGACATGCACGTATTCAGTGTAAAATCTCACTGAAGTGGAAATTCTAAATCATTGCAGTAGAAAGTTCTTTGAATTGCCATTCAGTAGTAAAATAAAGGTTACGGTTTCGCCATATAGTTGGTAAATATAACACGGTATACCGAAAAATTCCGGTATATCCGAAATTCCGGTATCGATATACCGATATTGATTTAATACCGATATTTTCGGTATATCGGTATACCGAACAGTCCTACTAGGCTTAGACACAAGATGCTCGGCAACTTTTCAGCAACTTTTCACTAGGCTTAGACACAAGATGCTCGGCAGCTTTTCGGCAACTTTTGACGTTTTGGACAACTTTTGACACGTTATTTTGTGATTTTTGTCCTTTTCTGGCAGGGTTTTGTCTTTTTTAGCAGTTATTTTTAGTTCTCCTTCTGGTCATTCAAGGTCGAGCATCTTGTGTCTGAGCTTATAACCTTCCGTCTCAAAACAGGATTAGAAAATCGTAGCCTACTACTCAATCAATAGCCGGGTTCCCCTTATTTGTGGTAAATGTATTCAGCAAGCTCCAATATATGACGACCAATTTTATTGACGAGGAGCCATCTACTTCTAATGTTATTTCTCTGTCATCTCAGCCAAACTCTGGTTCTTTTCAGAACTCTTGCACAAGTTTGGTCTCTGGATACCAGTAGAAGGTGGTAGACACCAGTGGAAAACGTTTGTCCGAACAGTAATGTCGAAGGAAATGTTGACATCAACCAGCGTGGAAATGGTTGGATTCGATCTTTCATTGATCTTCCGGCCTTTGAATACGCGTTTATTCACGAGCATTTGGTGGAAAATTCGGAGAATTTTCCTTACCTTTTGTAGATTTCATAGTTTATACACACGAAGATATTTGTATAGAAAGAATTAATTTTGACAAAAAATTATGGAACAAGAACATGCATCCTAAACTCTCAGATTTTTATTTTAAATTTATGATGCCAGCAATTCTAAAGGCATGAGTTCAGTGAAATAAATGTTAATATTGAACGAAATAATTATAACATTCATATTTTTACCAAGGGGTATATATAATAAATCATTACATAACATGAACCAAATATTATAAACTCACAAATATCATGTTTATATGGCAAGTCTTTCCAATGTCACAACAGGTTGCAGCAGCAAAATGTGATGTTTGTGCAACTAACTTACTAGTACTCTTAGACTATAATACTCACTGAAGTCGACTAATGTATGTAGGGCTCTACCACAGAAAAATATACCTCTATGCTAATAACCCTAGGTACAAGATGCTCAATAGATTAAAAGAATCTTGTTTTATTTTATATACCTACTGGTTTTTTGGTAACTTACCATAACAGTTTTCATCTATTATGTATTACCATCACTGACTAAGGGAGGTAAAAAATTAACAAGGTAACAACAAATCACCCAAATTTTATTCAGTTCTGCAATCATGCATGTTGGATACATTCTTTGCAGTATCCTATAGTTTTGAATTCGTTCAACTGCCCGCTCAACATGTATACGTACGGAGGCAATTCTCCTTGTTTTTGTCTCTTCTTCCACAGTTAACTGGTCTTTACCGCCCATGAAGCCTGGAATGTTTAGTATGGTATCTCCGAGACCAAACCCGTGCAAGAGTTCTGAAAAGAACTAGAGTTTGGCGGAGATGGCAGAGAAATAACGCTATAGAAGAAGATGGCTCCTCGTCAATAAAATTGGACGCCATATTGGAGCTTGCTGAATACATTTAACACAATCCTCTGCGGCCCTTCGCGAATAAGGGGAACCGGCTATTGTCTTTTTTGTTATCTTTCTAACTGTATGGGTGATTTTCGGTAAAGACGAAATGAATTTTCATTTTTTAGCTTATAATAGGTAAAATAACATTAACTGATGCATGAGACGATTTCGTTGGGGTCCATATCCAATAATGTTTAAGATGTACTGATGCCAAACTTTTCCCTTTTTCCCTTCTTCCTAAAACGTACAATTGTGAAAATTTGCACACTTTGTGGGATGTTGATACAGTACGTACCTCGTTTTCTTTTAGCTCTTGATTGTCAATTGGGCACGTGCGTCCATTTGTTCTGGAAGGAATGAAAACAAATCACATGTATTGTATGAGGTGACTGAATGCCTGGTAACTTTGCTTTTCGATGGTTTGAAAGCTACTGGTATCCATGAGCAGTACAAATTCGGTTGAACAGACCTTTGACGATATATATACATATATACATATATATACATATATATATATATATATACATATATATACATATATACATATATATACATATATATATATATATATATATATATATATATATATATATATATATATATATATATATATATATAAAAATTAAGGTACAACAATCAACAAAATCCACTAGGCATCTTTATTACTAAATATAGTTTCGTATCACAAAATGTGGCACTCTTCAGATAAATTGACCTAATGACTATAGACTAAAACTTACAAGGTTATATATGTATACAAGTGGATGAGACTTTAAAAAACTTAATCCTATTTACAAACCACGCGATTTAATTAACATGTTATGTGATAAGCTGACAGGACGCGGAAAGATTAACACACCGCGGTATATTTAAATGTCTATACTTTTTAAATGTTACTTAAAAGGAATTTTTGTATCTGCGAAGCAGATATATTGCTATCGCAAACGTACCGTATCGCTAGCCATTCAGCGACGGGCTTATATAACTCAGCCAATTTATGCCAATCAGCGATCAGTTTACATCAATTGTTTACATCGTGCCCGCATCTAACCTGCGAACGGGCATACTTTAGCCTCGTCAGGCCTCGTGTATAAATCGTGTTATTCTTTCAAAAATATCTTGATATTTTTATCAATTTATCTTGAATTGGCTGAAGAGTTTTCTCTACTTGCGATATTATTCTGAAGTTATTTATCAACATGGAATCTTATCCTGATCTGGTAAGTAGTCAAATACCATACATTATAGATTTAAATACCAAATTTGTGCAAATATATATCCCACATATTTAATACATGAGTTCGGCAAATTACTATACTATCTAGTAGTAGTAGTAGTAGAACTTTATTTATCCACGCTGACCCCGTCAACCGTAGCTGATTTTCACGGGGGGCGTGTGCCAGAAAATTATTTTACATGCAGAATATGATAAGGATAAGCTAAGCTATTACAGTAATATATAAATTTAGTTAAAAAAATTTAGTTAAATTTAGTTAATTTGGGTTAACTTTTACGTTCCAGTACTCTAGCATGTGCATGTACAATATTTTAATGTTTTAACTAATGATAAGAAGTAGCATATATTATAAGTAGTATATAAGTAGTAAATAAGTAGTTACATTGTAGATGAAGAGCCATGTAAAATGGAAGGCTACAATAAATTCGTTATTATTATTATTATTATTATTATTATAAAGATATAACAAATGTTTTGAGCTATTTACAGGTAAGTTATATTTACAAAGGTTACCAAGCACTAATGTGAGCAGCGATTTTATTTCGAAAGGAAGAAAGTGACTTGCTTTCCCTAATTTCTTTTGGTATAGAATTCCAAATGTTTGCTCCGTCGTACATAAAACTATTTTTCATGCTATTTGTACGTGGTTTTGGTGAATAAAGACCACTTGAGACATCCCGAAGGTGGTAATTAGTTTTCTCACTCTTAAACGAAAATAGATTTGTGAGTGATTTTGGGCCCATTTTGTTTAATAACTTATACATCATTCTTGCTTTAGTTTTCTTCCTTTCAGTTTGGAGTGGCTCCCAGCCCAAAGTACGTAACGCAATCGTATAATCTACGTCATTGCTTTTATTCAGAATAATTCTTGCCGCTCTATTTTGCAGTTTTTGCAGTCGTTTTGATTGAGTTTCGCCAAATACATCCCATACTTCACAGCAGTAGTCAAAGTACGGACGAACAATAGTGTTATATATCAAAATAAGTGTATCTTGGTCAACAAATGGTTTGATCCGACGAATAGCAGAGATTCCTGCTGTAACTTTTTTGCAAATATTTTCGGTATTACTTTTCCAAGATAAATGCTGGTCAATTGTTACTACTAGAGTTTTGCATTCATGAACTTGTTTAATTTGTATATTTTCAATGTAAACATTTGGGCAAGAATCAGAAATATTTTTGATCATAGGTTTAGAGCCAATCAACATAAACTCTGTCTTAGCTACATTGAGGCTAAGTTTATTGGCTATTAACCATTTTCTAAGGTTCTCTAAATCAGAATTTACTGCAGTCTCTGCAGTCTATAGTTAATATTGCCGTATCTTCGGCTTAGAAACTGTGTACATGAAATGCAGTCTGGAATTTTTTTATTAATATATTACACTGTATAAAATATTGGATATTTTCGAGGATATTTTAAGCCATTTGTCAACATAGTTCACAAAAAGATTTATACAGTAAAACAATCCTTCTGTGACTTCTGTAATATTTAAACAGTCAAAACATAGCAGGCAATATTGTCAATGAACAATACCAAAGGAAACTAATGGTCTCGGGAGATATTGAATTAAATCCTGGTCCTGTATTTCTGTATAAACTCTGTTCAAAACAACAGTCCAACTAAGCTGTCATCAAATGTAGTGTTGGAGGTTAAAGATGTTATCAATACTTATACATTTTGGTTTTACACATTTAATAGAGTTTATAATTAAACAAAATTTTTACAAACATTTTCAAATGCTAATAAAAGAATCCCCATGCACCCTCCCTCCTTTAATATTAATACATTGTTATTTTGCTTTCTAACATAAATGTTTTTGTCTAGAGATTAAATGCAAAAAATGATGAATAAATGTACTGGATATTGGCTAAATAATGTACTGGATATTGGCTAGATAAAGTATCAATGGTATGGATACTGTAATAACTTAACAGCTATAATAATCATATATTATATGGATGGTCAGATCAATGGCACACAATATGTACAAAACTGAACTTGTGATACCTTCTAAACCGATATTCTCCCACAACACAAATTGTTTTTGTGTGGATATGTTGTGTTAAACCGAACAGTGTGGTATATCATTAACTCTGCACAGGATTGGAATTTAATTATATACTTCATGCATGACCTTTAAAACATTCTCTTCGATATATGATGGACTCTTTGCTACAGTATTAATTGCATGTTCCTCGAATAGTTTGTGTATGTTACTCAACAGTTAACGTTTGCAAGTGTGAACAACAAGTGACAGAACTTTTGCTTCATATGATTACAATAAAGTTTTCAAAATGGGTATGGATTGACAAGTGGCAGTTTACTAAATAGACACTGCGAATATTGTTTGCATGAAATATTTTTTGACTGTATAATTATCCGAGTTAAATCATAATCACATAAAATTAGTTAAATTTTGGCGGGTGAGTTGCCCCTGCTGCCCTCGGTGCTGTCTACAGCCTTGTTACATTTGTACTATGTTTGACTTTAAAATCTTATTTCCTATTATATTTATTATAATAAGTGATGAAAATGTGAATCAAAGGTTTTTCGCGGATACATGTACGCGTCGCGTACCTATTTTTTATTATGCCTACATGCAGACACCAACTCATTTCGTTCAAGTGGCCATTTTTGGCTTACAAATAATAAAGTATTTCTCCCATAAACACAAATTACACCGATTTGAAGCACAGTTATAAGGCTTAGCTCGTTTCAATAGTTTCCATTTGATTGTATAATTGATGTTTTGGTTTTTCAATTCCCACACGTATTTGCTTAGTTCGGTAGCGTTCCGTTTGTCAAAAGAGTTGAATGATGCTTTATGGTTTACAAGTCTTGTTTTAAACGAGTTTTCTGTAAGTCCGACATATGTTTGGGGAGGTCTATTTGTTGTTTTGTCCTTAGTAGTGACTGTGGCTTGATATACAACCGATTCAGTGGTACACTTGTTAGATAGTGGGCACAGTTCTTTATTGCTTTTAGGGCAAATACACATGTTAAGACCACTAATGCTGGAAATTGTAGACAACGTGGCTTTGTTGTGTCCATCGATAAAGATGAAGAGTGCCACATTTTTTTAATGTAAATATGCTCTGGTTTTCCATTGAGCACTTTACCAAAAGTTTTTATAACCAATCGAAACCAAATATATATATATATATATATATATATACCGTATATATATATATATACCGTATATATATATATATACCGTATATATATATATATATACCGTATATATATATATATATATATATATATATATATATATATATATATATATATATATATATATATATATATATATATATATATATATATATATATATATATATATATATATATATATTATAGTATATATATATATATATATATATATATATATATATATATTTATAATATAGTCATCCACCGTATATGCGCTGTTCTGCAATCTGATTGGTTGAATTACTCGCCGTATATCAGCTCATATACGGCGAGTAGCGAAAAACAAGATGGCGGTCCAAAAACTACATGAGTTTTGCGAAGCAGAAAAAGGAAAATATTCGCTTTGAAAAACATAATAGTACAAGGAAAAACTCTCAAAAAAATTTGACAGGTTAGCAAAATACATTTATTACGTAGAAATTAGTTTAAATCCAAGTTTTTTGAAGAATTAATACCGAAAAAACAGCGAAAAAACATGTTCATTGAGAATATAAATTGTTCAGAAAAGTTTGCAATGAACGACAAATGAATTTGCAGTCAACAAGCACTTACTATAGTACCAAACATCTGTATAATATATCTGAGCTTTCCTGTGAAATATAGAGGTTCTAAAACCATTTCTTTCACTTCGTTTTCGAGTTGTAAAACAAAAGTATTTCAAATTTTCAAGCGGTTTTTGGCCGAACAAATTGTCAACACATTGTAACAGTGAATAATTAATTACTGCTTCAGTTAATGGCTATATTAGACTATATTATAAAACAATTATACCATTCGCTCTCGTCGTATATGGCTGATAGCCGACTCGGTGCTACGCACCTCGTCGGCTATCAGCTCATACGACTCGAGCTCATGGTATAATTGTTAAATATATATATATATATATATATATATATATATATATATATATATATATATATATATATATATATATATATATATATATATATATATATATATATATATATATATATATATATATAAGTTAAGGTACAACAATCGACAAAATCCACTAGGCATCTTTACTACTAAATAGTTTCGTACCACAAAATGTGGCACTCTTCAGATAAATTGACCTAATGACAATAGACTAAAACTTACAAGGTTATATATGTATACAAGTGGATGAGACTTTAAAAACTTAATCCTATTTA
>CACRXK020012322.1:0-15269 GCA_902702795.2 Paramuricea clavata
CTCACCACTATAAATAGTATAATATAAATATACTTTCTCATGAATTTGAAATTCACACTTTTGCTAGCAACGTTATCAAGCAGCTTTGCTCAAGCAGCTTTGATATAAATCAAGCAGCTTTGATCAGTAAAGCAAATTCTGGGCAGCTGAGTCCTTAAGTCATTTAAATTGCCTTCTGAATCTGATAGCTTGACTTAATGGATCAAATGCCTGAAGTGAGGTTAGCATGTAAGCTGGTTACAGTTGGGGTTATATAATATAGTTGAGGGCAAACTGTTCAAATTGTCCAAAGCAATGGGAGTATTATATCCATACATGTATAATAATGTGTACCAGGCATTTAGGCATTGTGATTGCTGGACCTGTATCCATGGCAATTTAACGACACGCTCAACAAATGAGGCTCTTTTAGGGTGGGTATGTATGTCATCCATCTGATTTTCAATACAAGTAATGTTGCTGCTTGAAAACATTGCTAATTAATTAGTCACTTTTGGAGTTTTGTTATTGTTTTCCTCCTTTTCCATGTTGCTGTCACAATTTAAATTTTAAACAGAGTTTGACGTGTCCAATGTCACTATTTCATTTTCTATATATTGCCATCTCAATGCAATGTTGTCCATTGGAATTTACCCTAACTAACAGGGTAAATTCATCATAACTTTTCGAGATTACCTCACAAATGGCAGAATGGTCCTATTCTTTAGGGATAACTTGAACAATCCTATTCGATATGCTGTGTTACGCATGCATGTATGCATGGTCCAATTGAACCATGTAATACAGTCTAAGCTACTGTATTCAGGGCATTTTTTAACTATTATAATATAACTACTGGGGCATACCCCAGTAGTGAAGCAAGATTCTCAGATGAACTGGCCTGGGCCCTTTTGATCATTATAGTAAAAAGTCAACCTTGCTGAAAAAGCTGCATCTGCCTGCTTTCTCATATCCTCTCACATTCTCAACATTCCATCTTATAAAAGTCAGAACAGTCAAGGGTGGTGCTAAACGGGTGGGTGGTGGATGGGTGTGGGTGTTGGAACACCCCCAGTCATCAGGTAATCGGCAAATTATCTAATCCCAGTTGGATAGGAAGGAACGAAATTAAAATATTTGAGTGACACTGATTAAAAACTATTATTTATTACAAATTTCACCATTAAAACTTTGTTTTGAGCACAGGCGGCCCAATCTCGCAAAGGTCAGTATAGTAATCACTAATGTATATTATTGTAAAAATATGTCATAAAATATAAATTTTAAATGAATAAATTGACTTGCCTATTTGATTAGTTTGTATTCTCCTTTTATTCCTCTTTTGTTGGACTAATATTTTCCGAGACTTTGGAAAATATTAGTCCAACAAACGAGGAATGAAAGGAGAATATATACTATCAAGTGGGCAAGTCAATTTCATTGTAAACTATTTTTACTATAATATACGTTATTATACTGACCTTGCGAGATTGGGCCGCGTGTGTTTTGAGAAGATGAGATTTTTTAAAAAATGTGTTCTCAGAATGCAGGAAATGCTATTTCAGAGACCCGAATTTTAAAAATTTCCTGGGGGCATGCCCCCAGATCCCCCTAGCTAACTCATGCCTGGGGTACTCGGCTCAAACCTTCGCCGATTGCATACTATCCTGGGGAGAGGGCAAAGAAAATGGGCCTTTTGGCAGTATTGCCCCACCACTGAAAAATCCTTAAAAAATGCACTGACTGTTTTTGCCTTTTTCTCACTTTACAAATTCTGACACTCACTAAATATATATTATGCCTACAGATAATAATTTTAAATTGTACTGGATTAATATTAACTTGATTAATTAATACTAGATTAATACTAATACTATATTTAATAAAAAAATCATACCCATTAACTTAATGTTAACTTAACTCACTAGGTGGTTGAACCTGATATTGAAACCTTAATTAATATATATTTATTATATGCCCAAAGTTTTGGAATGATTACCTAGTACTGGTCAATTATCTAGGATCAACATATATGGTAGACGAATGTCAGGGTTTAAGTTGGGTAAAATTCCCTTGTCCAGGGAATACAGTAGCGATTTCTTATAGGGGTACACTGGAACTCCGATTGTTCAGAGTTCCGGTACTGGCCGGAACTAATAAAAAACCATGGCTGGAACCGGAACTTTGTCGTTTTCAGAGAGACAGAATATCAAGTTTATTTATTGAATAGCATAGGAAGAAATTTGGATTACACAAGAAAAATGTTCACTATTAACACTTCATTTATGACGTTTAACGTTAGTCAATCTTTTTATTCTAACATTTGCGAGCTCTCTCCTTGATGACTGAAAGTGTCTTACTGTTTGGCAGCAGACAAAGTAACATATGACCACATATTGCTTAATGAATCAGTTCCGGCCGGAATTTTTTCCAGATCCGGTTTCGGCCGGATCCACTTTAAAAATTGGTTCCGGTGCACCCCTAATTTCTTATACTGCCATTGGGCCCTAACGTGCTGTGGATGCTCAATTTGGGGAGAGGTGGAAAACTCATTAACCTGACCCCTCTCAACAAATTGGGGGTTCTGTTTCAGGTTCCCCCTGTCCCCTCATTTTCCTACCTCTCCTTTGACCTAATGCCATGTTCATGTTTTTGCCTTGATATTGCATGGAGCTAGGCGTCGTTATGAACACTGGTTGAAGTTACAGAACACCCTAGATTTTACTTTTACATTTTACTCAAAGGCATTACCAAAATGAAGTGATCGAGCAGAATAACAACTTGGATATCATTTCCTCAGGCCATTGCTCAGGCACAGAGAATACCTATACAGGATCACCGACTATAAACCGCTTGCTTTATCACTGGTTAATGTGAATCAGATTATCTTTCCAAATGCAGGAGGCGGACAAATTAGCGTTAGGTGTGAAAAACAACGCCAAATGTTTGCAGCTTGTTTTCAGCCGAATGAATTTTGCGATATATACACGCATTCAAAGGATTCAAGACCAAAGTAAAGTCAGAACGTTTCAAAGTTTTTTTTTAAATCGAATTAAGTAAGTTACAGGCTTTTAGATTGTTTTGTGTAACAAAATAGGTCTAGAAAGAAGTACATCTAGCTTGATAACGCTTGAAGCAATCGAAAATGTTTTATAGATCAGTCATCAAGGAGTGTAGAGAGGACATTGGTATAGAATATACAGCATGAGTTTTCTGATTTGTTCTAACAGGATCTTTTGGCTTTGTGAAAATATGGCCTAAAGTCAAATATGGTTTTAAGGCAACCTTAATATTACAATTACTTAAGATTCTCTTAATTGGTTCTGTGACACCTTGAATGTACTTATGTATGTATGGAACAATTGCATAACCCTTAGCAGAGGTATCACCCTCGGAGTTATTTTCAATTGGTTCCTACAAACAGGTGATCTCAGGCAATCATTGAGAAAACGTTTTGGGTAATCGTTTCCCCCTAAAACATTTAGTATATATTCACGTTCATTAGCTTGAGAATCACTCTTTGAAGCAAAGTTTTTGCTACGGATCTCTTATGGCTTACTGGATGATCAGAGTCGTATGACAAATATTTGTTTGTGTGTGTGGGTGTGCGATAAACATCAGTCTCTAACTTCCCTTCGACAGTTCTGTGAACATTCAAATCTAAGAAAGCTAAATGTCCATCCATCTCACGTTCTACCGTGAATTGGATGGACGGCTCGATACGAGTCAATAGAATTTAAATTTAGCTTTTTTAGATTTGAATGTTCACAGAACTGTCGAAGGAAAGTTAGAGACTGATGTTTAACGCAAATCCACACACACAGACAAATACTTGTCATACGACTCTCATCATCCAGTAAGCCATAAAAGATCCGTAGCAAAAACTTTGCTTCAAAGAGCTGAATCCTTGCGGTCAAACAGTGATTCTCAAGCGAATGAACGTGAATATGTACTAAATGTTTTAGGGGAAAACGATTACCCAAAACGTTATCTCAATGATTGCCTGAGATCACATGTTTGTAGGAACCAAAATAACTCCGAGGGTGATACCTCTGCTAAGGGTTATGCAATAGCTCCATATATTCAAGGTGTCACGGAACCAATCAAGAGAATCTTAAGTAATTGTGGTTGCCTTAAAACCTATTTGACCTCAGGCCATATTTTCGCAAAGCCAAAAGATCCTGTTAGAACAAATCAGAAAACTCTTGCTGTATATTCTATACCATGCGGTGATTGCGAGAAAGAGTATTTGGGTCAGTCTAAACGCCAGTTTGGTACACGGCTAAAAGAACATCAAAAGGCTGTTTCAACTTTAAACAAGGGAAAATCAGCTTTAGCGGAACATGTGTGTAACACCAAACACGAGATTGCGTGGGAAAACTCAGTAAAGTAATTACCACAAACAATCGCTATGGTCAAAGACTTTGCCTAGAAGCGTGGCATATAAATATGTCGAGTAATCATGCTTTGAATAGGGATGACGGTACCTATATGCCAGAGGAATACAGTACATGCATCTCATTGGCAGGTGACGTCATCCCTTGGGTATTTAAGAAGCCACGATTACAACTTTTGATCACCCTTGATGAAGACACGAGAGACGTTGTATACCAACGTTGATCCAAACCCGCATTTTTCCCATGAAATTTCCTCCAAGATTTACCAACTGGGAATGTATACACATTAACAATGAATTAATGTAAAAATAATCAGTTTACCTCAAATAAAAGCCCTATTTTCTGGCAATTAAACGAAATATAATGCATATAGTTATACTGCAAATAATTATGGTTAAACGAATAAAGATACAAGGCGCCATATTTTTCGTTGTGATCAACTAAGATACGTACAGCATCTCAAACGCAAAGATACAGTATCGCCATGTAATTTCCACGAGGATAAACTCGTTCCTGTCCACTTTTGATCGAGCCGAGCGTTAAAGTCCCGGCTACATAATCCCCTTGAATTATAGATTTGTTATTTACCCTGTATCGTAGGTTCTCAGCGTTGCGCCGCCAATTCATTCAACTTTAAATATATATACTTCATGTAATATATCAGTATTGTGATTGACGTAATTCAAACTAAATCGTAAATAAGTCTTTGTATGTGTAAATTGATACGTCACAGTGACACATTGTAATTTGGTAGGGTAATCAAATAGCTAGGGAGTGATTGAATGTCATTGTTGCTGTCAGATCGTAGCGAGACAATCGGAATGTTTAACAGTCTAAAACTCACGTTGTAAATACTTTCACATAATACAATCAATACAATTATAAAATACAGTCCCTTGAGCGTTTACTGAATGAACCAGACGGTGGAATCACAAGTTCCACAACACCCTGTACCCCGGAGGAAATGTTATATTATTTCCCGGGGGTCGGGGAGCCGGGGTTTTAATTGACAGAATGCATAAAGCCCTCTCTCCCCATCTTTGCTTCGAGCTTCACTCGCTGATCATAAGGATCAGGTTTTGCGATTCGAGTTATGTAAGTCTCAAGAAAGAAAGGTGCCTGTGAGTGAAACCCCAACATACGTTACTCAACAATGTAAACATTATGCGAGATATCAAAACCATTTTCTGATCTTATTTAGGGGTGCACCGGAAAGTGCTTTTTGCTATGCGTCCGGATACCGGATATGCTGGATAGTTGTAAAATATCCGGCCGGATATTTTGGATAAAAATGCATTCATGCCTGATGTGATTTAATAACCACATAAGACATGCATGGCATTCTAATAAAGAGCTAGAGCAAAACTTTACATTCGCTGTTTATTTGTTAAACATGTTAGCTAACAAAAGTACGTTCAATTTTTTGTGTTAATGCTTTTTTATTATTTTACAAGTAACAGAGATTGAATAGCACGCTAATTCACAAACTATCCGGTTTACGTTAAATGTTTTTTTTGTTATTATACAAGTAACAGAGATTGAATAGTACGATTTTCTCACTATCCGGCCGATGCACCCCTAATCTTATTTTTACAGTATTTCACAGTAGAGCCTTTCATTATTATTTAATAGTTTTAATTTATTCTTCTCAACGTGCATCATGTTAGTTGATGTTTTAAGTGTTTGTGTTATTGTTTAGGCAAGTATGTAAATCGTCTCCGTGGTGCTGACAAGAACATCGAGACATTTCCTTGTCCTACATGTCGCTCAGAGTTTTCGCTCAAGTCAAACCAAGATGTTGCCGATTTGGCAAGTAATTATTTCATCAAGAATATGCTAGAAATCATGGCAATTGAACGGAAAGCGAAAGAGTCTACTACGTGTTCACGCTGCCAAGAATCTGCCATCAATCACTGCACAACATGCAGAATATTTATGTGTCAGAAATGTTCAGAGTCCCATGATAGCTGGCTAGCGATGAAACTAAGCCATAATGTGCTATCTGTCGAGGAATTGAGCGATCCTGAAAGTCAAGTGAAAATGAGAAGCAAACTTTATTGCATGAAACACGAAGACAAAGTACTCGAATATTATTGTGAAACCTGTAAGGAACTTAGCTGTATACATTGTATGGTGTTAAATCACATAAAACAAAACCATTCATGTGTGGCAGTGAGTGAGGTCGCACAGAAGCAAAGAGAGACATTGCAATTAAGCTGCACAACACTTGACGAGAAATTGTATGAAGGAAAGGAAGCGCTAAACAACATTTGTGAGGTGATGAAGTCTCTTGAAAAGAACGCCAAAACTGCTAAAGAACAAATCGAAGAACAAAAGGAAAATATCTTGACCGTTGTGGCAGAAAAAGTCAATGAAAAAGCTGCGAAAATGAAAGAGGAAGTGGGCAAGGTTTATGGTGAATTGCACAGCGAACTGAGCAAGCAACATGATGAAATCAAAGATTATCTTGATAAAGTCCAGACTTCAGTATCCTTGCCAAGAAGTCTGCTAAAGAGAGGAAGTATAGAAGAAATTCTCTCATCACAAAAATTGATTGATGAAAATATTGAGAAGTTGGGAGATGAGAAGCCAGAGAATTTGGCCGCGGTGAATGATGGTGATATTCAGTATGTACCTGACGACATTGATAATATCAATGTTGACGAAATTGTTGGTAAATTGGGTCATTTAGAAGGTATATAGAATACTACACAATATTGTCAATACAATTTTTATCATAAATATCAATGTCTAGCAAATTTTTTGACAACTTTATCTTAGTATGGCTAGTTTGGGTCTAGAAGACCCTTTCCTCTCAAAACTAAATTAAACTGAAAAGGAAATTTTCGAGTATACAGTAGGGCTTGCGCATGAAAATGGTAGGTTTGAATTCATATAGGGTGCAAATTTAGAAGATGTTTAAAGAAGTACCAGACAATTGACAGCGACCTCTTCAACTTGGACGTTTTTGCCATAGTGTAGCCTTTCACGCATAATTTTTAATGTTCTAGATCTTGTGAAGAATATACGTAAAATGTCAATCATGCATAGAACTATTCATGCATAACATCAGTCATGCGTGTGCTAAATTATTCGTGAAAGGCAACTATGGCAAAGTTTTAGAGGTCGTGCGTAGGATTTAATGTATGTACTTCAAATTGTCTAATACTTTGACAGTTCATAAAACACCTTCCACATTTGCACGCTATGAATTCAACTTGCGTTTTAAACCTGGCATAGGTGTGGACATGAACTTGGAACCTGGCTGGAATTCAGTTTTTCCAATAATTTAGAGTTAATGTCCTCACCGTTTAATAAATATATATATATTGAGATATTTAATATAACGACACGCATAAGAACACAAGGTTTGTGGGGTTATGGAAGTGTGGGACAACTGCTCTATATATTGTATTTTTTATCTGCGAAGAGCTGGGTGCTGAGCGGTTCCCAGGGCATATACTCGTATTGAAAAGTTGGATCTTGGGGAAAGTCGATTAGGACATATACTGATTTGCAGCTGGGTCCTAATCTGCCCAAGACATATACTTTTACGGATTTAGAGCTGGGTCCTGAGTCGGCTAGAACATATACTCCATTTAGAGCTGGATCCTAGCCTGCCCTGCAAGACATATACTCTGAGCTGGGCCCTGGGAAAAAATGATCAGGGAAATATTTCTTAGAACCCTGATCTGGCTCAGCACATATACTCATATGCAGAAATAGAGTGATTTTTGTAAATGGGAATTGGCTGTATGCCAGGTTGCCAAATTCCGTAAAGAAAACGTGAGGTCTATGGTAAAATTGCGACCTCATACTAGAGCAATTGCCTCAAACACTTCATCCTTTATTTATTATTTTATTAAATACATAATAACATTGATATAACAGTCTAGTGAATGTCGATAAGCGTTTAATATCCAACGAAGATAATATTTATATATAGATCTAAATATAGTTCAATGTTCCCGAGAATTCAATATCACTCCCTAGGCGGGCCCATAACATACCGTAATTACTTCCAAGTACCATCTTGTACCATCTCGTTACATCAGGGAAAAGGCTGGAGCATGGGGTGGTTGGTGGGTGACTTTTTTAAATCAGTCTTTACAGCTCGCAATCCAAGTAAGAATGATATAGGCAGATAAAGCTAACTCGGATATCTGCCCATGTTTAACTATAGTTTCATTGTTATAGTTATGAATAGGTCAAACATAGTGGTTTGGACAATAATTAATAAACGATACTGGGTGCAGTAGCCTACGGGTTTGGCAAGCAAATAATGAAAGTCTGTGATAGAGTCTTCCTTTGTTTAGACAATAGTAGCTTTCGAGTTGGCTTAACATAGACATTTTAAATCTATAATTTTTAGGTCTAGCGCATTGAGTATCGTCCATTAACAATAATTTGTACTCGTAAAAATTACCATTTAATTACTCGGGTACATAATCATAACTAACCACGCTAACTAAGATACATGTGCTGGTTGATTGACATATGATAATTGATATATTAATAGATCAAGTTACTACAGGGGTCACTGTTCTTTTTTTCAAGTTAAATTAGTTTAATTAAAGCCAGAAAATCGGCCATATTGAGACACCATGATTACAATAGTAGGGAGTTTAACAACATTTTTCGTTTTCGTAATCCTGATTAGGGCAACGTTACAAGCGAGTTTCGTGATCTTATCTTACAAAACAAAGAAATAATAGGCCTATTATTTCTTTGTTTTGTAAGATCAAATCAAATCAAATCAAAGCATTTATTTCAACACGATTAAATTCACAGCATAGCTGATGTGGTCGTGAATAAGATCACGGGTTGAAACACATCCATACGCTATAACATTAAAATTGTAGGGAGCCACCTTAAAAACCAGTATTTTTGTGCCATTTGTAAGCCTATATATATTTAATACCTTCACCTATTAATGTGCGTTCTTCCAAAAATTAATTAGGTAAAAATTCTAATGTTCAAATTGCTATAACTTTTGACTGGCTGCACCGATTTTTATGAAATAAACAATAAAATGTTTCAAATGACGAGCTCTCTCAAGACAATTTATTTTGGAAGGCCCACAGTTAATATGAAATTTTGACTGTTGTTTCATTTTGCATTTGTTTTAGACAATAAAAATCTACACCCAGGGTCAGTTTGACCGCAAGGTTATACAAGTAAGTTTTCCTCGATTGATTGTTGATTAGTCAGAAACCATCAGTACGGAAAAATTAAAGTCACTAGGCAGTCAGAGTAGAATACTAGTGATAAGCCTCTGAGTGTTCAATGCTGATGAATATGCATTAATACAATACAATACAATAATTTATTGAACGCTCCCCAACGGAGCTTTTCGGAGCCAATTAACATTTACAAAAAATTATAAGATTTACTAACATGAAATTCTAACTAACTAATTACTGGTGTGGATGTAAAAATTGTTAAAGGCCAAATGCTACTATGAATGATTTCCTGAAAGATATTTACGTAATTTATGTTTAAAAATGTTAATTGATGAACCACATTTAATGTTCTTTGGAAGTTCGTTCCATAAGGAGACATCACGGTAATAGAATGTCCGTTGGCCAGTTGCTCTCCTGAAAAAGGGGATGTTTAAAGAACTTGAGTTCCTCGTGCAACGTCCACTGATGTCGACTCTCCTCACAAATTGTTGAGACAAAGATTCCGGTGTTATTCCGTTTAGAACATTACTATAATTCTTGTTCTTATGATACCAATTGAGAGAAGGGGTGGGTGGAGAGAGGGCATAATAGGTGGTCTTGTTGCATTTCACTTGATGGAAATTTTAATATGGGTTTTGTTGATGGATAAATCGAGTAGAAAAACATAAATACAATTTCAGACCTAACCAGGAACGGTTGCGAAAAATATGCAACTCCCAGGTCCTCATGAAATGTCAGGAAATGAACCCGCGGCCCTGCATTTCCGGTGGGCATGTAGTAAAACACTGACTACCGGAACACCGAAACACTACCGGAACACCACCGGAACACCACCTAACCCTAACCTTAACCCCCAACCCTAACCCCGAATCCCCAACCCTAACCCCCAACCCTAACCCCAAACAAAATGGTGGTGTTCCGGTGTTCCGGTGGTGTTCCGGTGTTCCGGTAGTCAGTGTTTTACTACATGCCAATTCCGGTGCCGCGTTTTGACCACTGATCTGCAGAGTCCAGTTGCCGAGCATTAACCACAAATTGTGTATATATTATAATGTATACGGGAGTAGTGCAAAGCGGGGCTTAATGGTCCCGTTTGATGCGCATAATTAATTAAGTTACCATAATAATTCATGAGTTATGCAAATTGTTGCATAATCGATGACGTATTTTTCTGAACCTTCTCTGATGATGATAAAACGTACAATGAGAGGTTTCCGATTAGCCGCCATTTTGTTTCAAGATGGCGGAAAGGTTAATAATGAAGGTTTACTTTTAAGGGAAAATAAGATTGAATTGAGTGAGAATACTTTTCGTTTTCATTTAAAAGTGCTTTTGGAAAAGCATGAGGGTTTATTTTTAATCAAGTAATGATTTAGAAACATACGATCCTTCTTTTGACTTCACCAAAATAAAATGTGATTATTATCTACCAAATGAAATTAAAACAAAAGACAACGAAAAGAGTTATTTCTCTTTACTACACTTAAACATAAGGAGCATATCTAATAAATTTGACTCATTTAAACACCTACTCAATTCCCTAGGAAAAGTAATAGGATTAACAGAAACGTGGCTAAACGATAACAACAACGATAATTTTAAACTAGAAGAATACGGAAAATACGTCATCGATTATGCAAATTTCATTAATTATACACTATACTTACGGGTGATGCGGGTTCTAATGTAATTTAACGATGGAAATTTTAATATGGGGTTTTGTTGATGGATAAATTGAGTGGAATAACATATATACAATTTCAGACCTAACCGGGAACGGTTCACGGCTGCATCACATAGTAGAGACATACAGAAACGTAACTAGTGTACCCACTTTTTTTTGCGCATGCTCGGCAAGTTACTAGATGCATGCATCTGATTGGATGACGACCTGATGACGACTCACTTTAAACTTGCTGAGCACGCGCAGTTGATCATTTTTTGCCCGGTCGCCTGAAAAAAAGTGGGTACATGATAACGTAATCTTCCGCAGTGTTTACAACGGTCAGTTACGTCTCTGTATGTCTTATCTATTCTGTGGCTGCATGCATGTGTCAGAAATTCCCCACATAAAAAAAATGATCGTCAGATATTTTTATTGATCATTTTTAGATGCGACAAGATTTCGAAAAGAGGGCGAAGGATCGCCACGATAATCTAATTCGAGTAATTGGATCGCTAAAGCGACAGCTTGCCGGCAGTCGGTAAGTATAAACATTGTTTAGACTATTTTAGTAAAGTTTCATAGACTTTTGCGACTATTGATATCGTTGGAAAAAAATACATTTAGTATATGAAGAAGTACTGTAGTAACAGAATCCTTTTCCGGCCGATAATTTCGATGGTTGTCCATAATGCGATCGTTTGATGTGTTCCATAAGTAGCCTGTTCTCTCAGAAAATTCCAAAACGCCTCCTGCCAACTCCAACAACGCCTACGCGCTTAATTAATGAAAATAAACAATGTTTAGCTATACCGGCTAATATGAAATGTTTAAATGTAGCGACCAACGTTTTTTTTTAACATTATTTAGTTTTATTATTATTTAGTCATACGTCACGAGAACAGGCTACTTATGGAACACATCTCGCGAAAACGGCTAAGAATGTCCGCGCTGTTATAAATCACACAAATTACATTGATCAGTGCTTTTTTGGTAGTTACTAGGCTTGCTCATGTAAGAGAACAGCGACTGAGCCTTAAAAAACCTACAAAAAGCTTAAACGGATAGTCTAGAAGCATTTAAAAAAGTCACGTGATATGTGTTTCATCCCTTCTATTTATTTCTTCCCTCGCCTTTTCGCTCGCGTGCCCGCAATCCTTTCTGTTATTTTCGTTGGAACGTCACGTAATATTTTCGTTTTGTCAATTTATTCGCCATATTTAAACAATCTTTCTAATCATTGTTTCTGAGCATATATAAGCGCCCTGTTTGAAGCTATTCGTTGTAAATGCAAGCTCTTATGATTTATACAAGTATAAGTGCAATAATTTAATCACATCAAGAGAGTTGTTGTTCTACTACCAAGTATCACGCAAAGAACACACACACGCATAGAATGTTCAAACGATAGATGATAGAAGATGTCGACTATATATAATACAATACAAAACATGCATTAATATAAGTTATAACCGCTAAATAGCAAGTCAATATCGTATAGAAAGTATATATATTACCGATTTCTTCCCGCTTGTGTCCGGATCGCACAACCAAAAGTTATAAATAAGAAAACAATAACGCAACAACTAGTACAAATATCCTTCCATAAAAACGTTTTCTTCGCATATATTTTGTCCAGGGGCCTGGCACTAGTGCCGATGGGCAGAGGCGCTTACACCAAGGAATCAAGGAAGTATACTATACATATACATGAATTACAATGCTGGCGGATTTTCAACTTGGTGGTGAAATGACATGACCAATGAGGCACAACGCCGTTTGCACAAGCGCATCATAGCATTGAGAAAAAGTAAGGAGTTTCGTAGGTCATACGATAGTAGCAGACATATTCCCAGAACTCGGTCTTGTCCTTGAAAGCATTTTTACTGCAGGTGATAAGGGCATTGAAGGTGGTTTAGAGTCTCACAGCAGATTAACAACTGACATAATGTATAAAAGTATTGATAACAATCTTTTCATGCGTCAGGCTAGAGAAATTATTTTACAAGTTGCTCCACCAAACTTTTCCATTTCATTGTCGTCTTGCTACAATTACACAGACACCTACAAGGACAACTCTTTTGCTGCAAAAAGACACCATGCAGGAAAGAACATTAACGCTAGAATATCGCTAAAACGCCCACCACGTGATGCAGTTTCTCACTTAGTAGTGAATCTTCATTGGTCCACTGAAGCGGTAAATTTGATGTTGGAGGAAGCTGAAAAAACGCCAAATGACCACGTTATTGATTCCAAAGATGCGAAAGCCATAGTGTGCGGAGATATCCAGCCGGTTCAATATCCTGGAAAATCATGGAAACCCATTTCCTATGAAGATCACACCTTTGACCAAAGCAGGGTAAACGCGGTTGTCCCAATGACTCATTTATTCTTGGATTTAGAAAGTGTTGGTGAGGTTTCGCATGAAGACAATAGAATGAAGAAAATATCGGTCACAAGAACAGGAAAACACGTCACGAGTGTCGTAGCAGACTTAACAGCGAGTGATAGTTTGTTTCAAATAGGACCTACAATACTTTTAGTGCATAATTCATCAACCGATGTCAATAACTTGTTTAATAGGTTCTATAAAATGCTAATGAAAATTGTAAACAAGCACGCACCATTAAAGCCATTGTCTAAACGTAAAGAAAAACAATTTTCTAAACCCTGGATAACAAATGGAATCAGAAGAGCAATTAAAATAAAAAACAAATATTATTTAAATGGTGAGCGCGATAAATATAAGTATTATCGTAGCCTGCGAACAGGCTCTCAAGCTAAAAGCAAGTCTTTATACTCTAACAATACTGAGGGTCTTCCAGGGGTTTGGGGGGAACAAGGGGACATTGTAAATTTTACAATGGGAACACGGGAACAAAGGAAAACAAATTTAGGGAACAAGGGAACACAAAATATTTTGGGGAAAAGGGGAACAAAGCCCCCTTTCCTAGAATATATACAAGAATATGCATGACATAAATGAAAGGGCGTCCATCAACATGTCATTATTTTTCACTACTATAAGTGAAAGTCACAACTATAATACAAGATCTGCTGTTCGCGGTAACCTTTATCAAACTAATTCAAGGTTGCATATTACACAAAAATCTTTTGCTAATACCGGTGTTAAAGTCTGGAATGCTTTATCTATCTCACTCCGTTCGTCAAATAAACATAGTTTTACATCACGTTGCAAGATCATACTTATCAATACCATGATGGCTTGTGATGATTACGTTGATTTCGCCAAAATTTTGCAAACAGTTCCGGGGATTAAATGTAATTAGACAATTTTGTTTTTATTTTCAATATTTCCTTCCGATTTTAATTACGATAATTTATACTATTAAGATAAATTGATACACTATTTATCAATCAATTGAAAGCCACCTACCTCGAATATCTAGCTAAATGTAGGTGGTTTTTTGTAAATTATTTTGGGAAAATTTATATAATAAAGTAGATGTTAGATGTTAGATGTATGACTGAACGAGTCGTACGGTACCATAATGACTATTATTTGTGTGTAGTTGAACATTAATTTCAATAATTTGTTTGTACTTTGTTATTTTACTTTGTTGTTAAAATGTCTTGTTTCTTTGTAGGTGTTACTGCTGAAAAATCAATCCAAGAAAAGAACAGTTGCCATGGTGATGATAGATCAACGATGGGAAACATCCTTGAACCTTCGACAGACAAACTAGAACCCAAACTAGAACTCACAAGATGACGTATTTTGTTTGCACCTCAACTCAGTCCCAGGCCAGTACAACTGCATCTCAAGCACGATCTCAACCTGATAGACTGACGTCATTGCTAGATATAGAGTCGCGGGGAACTACAGACAAGGAGAGAAATACGGTTAACAATATAACCCCACACTCCAAGGAGGGAAAGATAGTTAACACTGTAAACCCGCCATGTACCACATCGAGTAACACTATCTTAGTACAGACACCCACTGGACACCCAAGTACTACAGGTCATCATCGGGACATCATTGGAAATCAAACGAACACAGGCAATGGTATGATTAATTAATTT
>CACRXK020012323.1:0-15268 GCA_902702795.2 Paramuricea clavata
GGTTGTCTATTGTGTCTTGCAGGTCTTATATATATATATATACAGTTAACAAATATGACTCATATATATTTCTTAATTTCTGAATTATTGCAACGAATCGACTAGAACGCGATAGTTTTACTTTTTCAATTATTTCCGCAACCTTTCGTTGCTTTTAATTGCTTAAATTAAAAATAATATACCGTATCGTTTATTCTACCACACATTATTACCCCCTCCAAAACACTAAGGTATTCATGACGTATTTAATTAATGAAATAAGGTACTTGATGTAATTATGAATATAAGTAGGTCATGAGCAATGCGCATAAACAAAATACATGGCAAGGACGTGTATAACAAGCGAAATATAAAAGAATGTAATTTCGACTCATTTCAGACAATCCTGGACAAAACATCTGCGACACTTCCAATTATACTGGACAAAATATCGTAATGTTATCGTAAATTTAGAAAACCTCCCCCTTTCCCCCACCATTCAATGTTGATTGGATTCGTAGAATACGGATAAAACGTCCAACATTGTTTTGGGGGGCGGAGGGGGGCAAACGAGTAAATTATTCCGGTCTAACTGGTAAAAAAAGCCACAAAGGAATGTTTTAATAGAGTGTCGCAGATGGTTTTGTCCAGGATTGTCTGTATCTTTCAAATTCAATAACCAAGGCATTGCGCATTAAAAATTATGTTTTAGCAGGACTTTCTCTTCCCGTAGTAACTATGGCTCACTATAATGTATTAGGCTTCAAGAAGCAAATACCACATGGTCAACAAGGTAATATAATACCCTCATGCAACGCTATGCTTCGATAGCTTGTATAGAATGCGATTAAGAATCATATGCGACGACTTGCGCGCGTTTAATATACGTCGGAGAGCAAGTCAATGTACCTCATAGTGTATATACCAACTATTTTGCACTAAGAATATTCTAAAATGCGTTTATCCATACTTATTTGTGTTGTTAGACAGACTAACGCTTAGCTGTTGAGTGGAAATATATTGCGTGACCGCTGCACTAAATGACTAATCCGATTTTGTTATTGTCGTATAATAGCGCATGCGCATTGACGGTGTACCATGGTACAGCGTGCACATATAAGAATATATATATAACCTTTTGTAGGGTGAAAATGGTACACCGTGGAGTATTTTAAAATTATTGCGCTAAATATTGTCTGAAGTAGGTTGGAATACTAAGCAACACACATTCTTTCAAGTCCGTTTCATTGGTTTGTATTATATCCCATAACTGAGGATATTATCACAGTCTTAGTGTATTGGTCAGTGGTACACCGTTAGGTATGACATTGGAAAAATATGAGAATTGATTTACCACACCAGGAAAACTTGTGTCAAAATGCATAATTCACAATTAAATAGTTGTCGCTTAATATTCTAAATATAATATGCCGTAAATACCAGAAACGCGGTAACTATATTGAATTTATTGTCCTTTAGTTCTACTGGATACCACACGCATTCGTCTATGTATAGACTGAATGTATAACCTATCAATATATAAGTTGCACGAACTCTCATGAAAATATATTTTTTGTGTCGTACATTGCATCTCATTCACTGATCGTTTGCATGTCCGTCTAGGCACCTTCTCACATGGTCGACTATAGGTTGTCTATTGTGTCTTGCAGGTCTTATATATATATATATACAGTTAACAAATATGACTCATATATATTTCTTAATTTCTGAATTATTGCAACGAATCGACTAGAACGCGATAGTTTTACTTTTTCAATTATTTCCGCAACATTTCGTTGCTTTTAATTGCTTAAATTAAAAATAATATACCGTATCGTTTATTCTACCACACATTATTACCCCCTCCAAAACACTAAGGTATTCATGACGTATTTAATTAATGAAATAAGGTACTTGATGTAATTATGAATATAAGTAGGTCATGAGCAATGCGCATAAACAAAATACATGGCAAGGGCATGTATAACAAGCGAAATATAAAAGAATGTAATTTCGACTCATTTCAGACTGTCTGTATCTTTCAAATTCAATAACCAAGGCATTGCGCATTAAAAATTATGTTTTAGCAGGACTTTCTCTTCCCGTAGTAACTATGGCTCACTATAATGTATTAGGCTTCAAGAAGCAAATACCACATGGTCAACAAGGTAATATAATACCCTCATGCAACGCTATGCTTCGATAGCTTGTATAGAATGCGATTAAGAATCATATGCGACGACTTGCGCGCGTTTAATATACGTCGGAGAGCAAGTCAATGTACCTCATAGTGTATATACCAACTATTTTGCACTAAGAATATTCTAAAATGCGTTTATCCATACTTATTTGTGTTGTTAGACAGACTAACGCTTAGCTGTTGAGTGGAAATATATTGCGTGACCGCAGCACTAAATGACTAATCCGATTTTGTTATTGTCGTATAATAGCGCATGCGCATTGACGGTGTACCATGGTACACCGTCAACATATAAGAATATATATATATATAACCTTTTGTAGGGTGAAAATGGTACACCGTGAAGTATTTTAAAATTATCGCGCTAAATATTGTCTGAAGTAGGTTGGAATACTACGCAACACACGTTCTTTCAAGTCCATTTCATTGGTTTGTATTATATCCCATAACTGAGGATATTATCACAGTCTTAGTGTATTGGTCAGTGGTACACCGTTAGGTATGACATTGGAAAAATATGAGAATTGATTTACCACACCAGGAAAACTTGTGTCAAAAAGCATAATTCACAATTAAATAGTTGTCGCTTAATATTCTAAATATAATATGCCGTAAATACCAGAAACGCGGTAACTATATTGAATTTATTGTCCTTTAGTTCTACTGGATACCACACGCATTCGTCTATGTATAGACTGAATGTATAACCTATCAATATATAAGTTGCACGAACTCTCATGAAAATATATTTTTTGTGTCGTACATTGCATCTCATTCACTGATCGTTTGCATGTCCGTCTAGGCACCTTCTCACATGGTCGACTATAGGTTGTCTATTGTGTCTTGCAGGTCTTATATATATATATATACAGTTAACAAATATGACTCATATATATTTCTTAATTTCTGAATTATTGCAACGAATCGACTAGAACGCGATAGTTTTACTTTTTCAATTATTTCCGCAACATTTCGTTGCTTTTAATTGCTTAAATTAAAAATAATATACCGTATCGTATATTCTACCACACATTATTACCCCCTCCAAAACACTAAGGTATTCATGACGTATTTAATTAATGAAATAAGGTACTTGATGTAATTATGAATATAAGTAGGTCATGAGCAATGCGCATAAACAAAATACATGGCAAGGACATGCATAACAAGCGAAATATAAAAGAATGTAATTTCGACTCATTTCAGACAATCCTGGACAAAACATCTGCGACACTTCCAATTATACTTGACAAAATATCGTAATGTTATCGTAAATTTAGAAAACCTCCCCCTTTCCCCCACCATTCAATGTTGATTGGATTCGTAGAATACGAATAAAACGTCCAACATTGTTTTGGGGGGCGGAGGGGGGCAAACGAGGAAATTATTCCGGTCTAACTGGTGAAAAAAGCCACAAAGGAATGTTTTAATAGAGTGTCGCAGATGGTTTTGTCCAGGATTGTCTGTATCTTTCAAATTCAATAACCAAGGCATTGCGCATTAAAAATTATGTTTTAGCAGGACTTTCTCTTCCCGTAGTAACTATGGCTCACTATAATGTATTAGGCTTCAAGAAGCAAATACCACATGGTCAACAAGGTAATATAATACCCTCATGCAACGCTATGCTTCGATAGCTTGTATAGAATGCGATTAAGAATCATATGCGACGACTTGCGCGCATTTAATATACGTCGGAGAGCAAGTCAATGTACCTCATAGTGTATATACCAACTATTTTGCACTAAGAATATTCTAAAATGCGTTTATCCATACTTATTTGTGTTGTTAGACAGACTAACGCTTAGCTGTTGAGTGGAAATATATTGCGTGACCGCCGCACTAAATGACTAATCCGATTTTGTTATTGTCGTATAATAGCGCATGCGCATTGACGGTGTACCATGGTACAGCGTGAACATATAAGAATATATATATATATAACCTTTTTAGGGTGAAAATGGTACACCGTGAAGTATTTTAAAATTATCGCGCTAAATATTGTCTGAAGTAGGTTGGAATACTAAGCAACACACGTTCTTTCAAGTCCATTTCATTGGCCTGTATTATATCCCATAACTGAGGATATTATCACAGTCTTAGTGTATTGGTCAGTGGTACACCGTTAGGTATGACATTGGAAAAATATGAGAATTGAATTACCACACCAGGAAAACTTGTGTCAAAATGCATAATTCACAATTAAATAGTTGTCGCTTAATATTCTAAATATAATATGCCGTAAATACCAGAAACGCGGTAACTATATTGAATTTATTGTCCTTTAGTTCTACTGGATACCACACGCATTCGTCTATGTATAGACTGAATGTATAACCTATCAATATATAAGTTGCACGAACTCTCATGAAAATATATTTTTTGTGTCGTACATTGCATCTCATTCACTGATCGTTTGCATGTCTGTCTAGGCACCTTCTCACATGGTCGACTATAGGTTGTCTATTGTGTCTTGCAGGTCTTATATATATATATACAGTTAACAAATATGACTCATATATATTTCTTAATTTCTGAATTATTGCAACGAATCGACTAGAACGCGATAGTTTTACTTTTTCAATTATTTCCGCAACATTTCGTTGCTTTTAATTGCTTAAATTAAAAATAATATACCGTATCGTATATTCTACCACACATTATTACCCCCTCCAAAACACTAAGGTATTCATGACGTATTTAATTAATGAAATAAGGTACTTGATGTAATTATGAATATAAGTAGGTCATGAGCAATGCGCATAAACAAAATACATGGCAAGGGCATGTATAACAAGCGAAATATATGAGAATGTAATTTCGACTCATTTCAGACAGTCTGTGTCTTTCAAATTCAATAACCAAGGCATTGCGCATTAAAAATTGTGTTTTATGCAGGACTTTCTCTTCCCGTAGTAACTATGGCTCACTATAATGTATTAGGCTTCAAGAAGCAAATACCACATGGTCAACAAGGTAATATAATACCCTCATGCAACGCTATGCTTCGATAGCTTGTATAGAATGCGATTAAGAATTCATATGCGACGACTTGCGCGCGTTTAATATACGTCGGAGAGCAAGTCAATGTACCTCATAGTGTATATACCAACTATTTTGCACTAAGAATATTCTAAAATGCGTTTATCCATACTTATTTGTGTTGTTAGACAGACTAACGCTTAGCTGTTGAGTGGAAATATATTGCGTGACCGCAGCACTAAATGACTAATCCGATTTTGTTATTGTCGTATAATAGCGCATGCGCATTAACGGTGTACCATGGTACACCGTCAACATATAAGAATATATATATATATAACCTTTTGTAGGGTGAAAATGGTACACCGTGAAGTATTTTCAAATTATCGCGCTAAATATTGTCTGAAGTAGGTTGGAATACTAAGCAACACACGTTCTTTCAAGTCCATTTCATTGGCTTGTATTATATCCCATAACTGAGGATATTATCACAGTCTTAGTGTATTGGTCAGTGGTACACCGTTAGGTATGACATTGGAAAAATATGAGAATTGAATTACCACACCAGGAAAACTTGTGTCAAAATGCATAATTCACAATTATATAGTTGTCGCTTAATATTCTAAATATATGCAGTAAATACCAGAAACGCGGTAACTATATTGAATTTATTGTCCTTTAGTTCTACTGGATACCACACGCATTCGTCTATGTATAGACTGAATGTATAACCTATCAATATATAAGTTGCACGAACTCTTATGGAAATATATTTTTTGTGTCGTACATTGCATCTCATTCACTGATCGTTTGCATGTCCGTCTAGGCACCTTCTCACATGGTCGACTATATAGGTTGTCTATTGTGTCTTGCAGGTCTTATATATATATACAGTTAACAAATATGACTCGTATATATTTCTTAATTTCTGAACTATTGCAACGAATCGACTAGAACGCGATAGTTTTACTTTCTCAATTATTTCCGCAACATTTCCGTTGCTTTTAATTGCTAAAATTAAAAATAATATACTGTATTGTACATTCTACCACACATTATTACCCCCTCCAAAACACTAAGGTATTCATGACGTATTTAATTAATGAAATAAGGTACTTGATGTAATTATGAATATAAGTAGGTCATGAGCAATGAGCATAAACAAAATACATGGCAAGGACATTTATAACAAGCGAAATATATGAGAATGTAATTTCGACTCATTTCAGACAATCCTGGACAAAACATCTGCGACACTTCCAATTATACTTGACAAAATATCGTAATGTTATCGTAAATTTAGAAAACCTCCCCCTTTCCCCCACCATTCAATGTTGATTGGATTCGTAGAATACGGTTAAAACGTCCAACATTGTTTTGGGGGCGGAGGGGGGCAAACGAGTAAATTATTCCGGTCTAACTGGTAAAAAAAGCCACAAAGGAATGTTTTATCGGTTTTAATAGAGTGTCGCAGATGGTTTTGTCCAGGATTGTAGCTCCTGAAACACTTCTGCACGTAGTAGCTGGTTGCCAATTGTATCTAGAACGATTCACGTGGAGACATGACTCCGTTCTAAACTTTCTCGCAACAAGCCTGCAAACCGTAAGCGGCTCACATCTTTACGTGGATCTCCCAGGGTACAAAAGTCCATCAATCATCACTGGTGACACCTACCGTCCAGATTTGCTTCTTTCAACCTCAACCGGAAGACTCTATATTGTTGAACTTACAGTTGGCTTCGAATCAAATCTTCAAAAAAACGTTGAGCGTAAAAAATCAAAATATAAAGAATTAATTAGGGAACAAAATGAACATTTCAACTCAGTAAAATTTGTAAATCTTTCGATTAGTTCTCTTGGTGTTTTCAGTAAAGGATGTTCTACTTTCATAGAAATGCTTAATGATTTTGGTTTTCAAAAGCAACATCAGAATTACTGTATTAGAAGAATGACGACGATTGCAATCCGAACTACGTATTATATATTTTGTTGTCGAAACAAGGAATGGATGAATCCGGAACTGTTAAGTGTTTAAACGTTGTACTGTCATTTTGTCATCTTAATAGTATAATTTTTGTGTATATAATCAGTGATTTAAGTAGCCAGTTGTAAATTACCTTAAATAAGTGAGATTTGCAATTGTATATATAAGCTAAATATCCATTTAATAAAGTTTTCATTATTATACGGTTAAAGAGTTAAAGAAAGCTTTACAAAATTTAAAATCCAAAAAGGGTGAACTCAGTGAAATTAAATACGTATCGCGTACATTGCGTGACAGGCTCCGTAACAATGGCAACGACGCCGATGACTTAAATGACAGTGAGTCGTTTAATCACAACAAATATCTGGAACGAAGCTTTTGGGGCTGTGTTAAAAATATAATCAATAGAAAAGACGCAGTATTACCATCATTTGACATGACTGATTGCCTTTCTTAAATCTCTGGCTAAAATTAATCCTAACAAGCTATTTGTAATTCCCAGCTGGATCCCAAAGTTATCTGATCCTGCAGTTCAATTTAACCTTGACCCCCCGAACTATCAACAAATTACGAATGTTATACGCAAAATGAAATCGTCTGGTTCTCCTTGCCCTCTTGATCAACTTTCTATAATAAGTTTCAAGCATTGTCCTTATCTGAGAACTTACCTTACTGAGCTAGTTCACGATATTTGGCTATCTGGAACTGTCCTCACTGAGTGGAAAAGAGCATGTACCATACTAATCCACAAGAAAGGCAATAATAATGACCCTTGAAATTTCCGCCCCATAACACTCGAATCCATACCTTTAAAAGTATTTACATCTTGTCTCCGAAACGCAGTATACTCCTTCCTCGCATCTAATAACTTCGTCGAACACAACATACAAAAAGGCTTCACCCCCAACCTATCTGGCACTCTAGAACATACTGCACAAATGGCTGACATTATTAATAAAGCTCGGATCAGACAACGCTCTGTTGTCATCACCCTACTTGATCTTAAGAATGCCTTCGGCGAAATCCATCACAACCTCATTCAATCCGTATTTGACTACCACCATATCCCTGATCATATAAAATTTGTTATAAAAAGTTTATATACTGATTTCCAAACCTCGATAATTACCTCTGAATTCCGCACTCCATTTATGACAGTTGGCCGTGGTGTATTGCAAGGAGATTGCCTCAGTCCTCTTCTTTTTAACATGTGCTTCAATACATTCATTCAGCATATCAAGGCTGAAAAGTACCGTCAATTTGGGTTTTCCTTCAAATTACTAAATCCCATCCATTGGTTCCAGTTTGCTGATGACGCGGCTGTAATTACTGGCCAAGAATCCGAAAACCAACATCTATTAAATCGATTTTCTATCTGGTGCCAGTGGTCCGATATGATTATCCGAGTTGACAAATGCAGTACCTTTGGCATTAAAAAAGCGATCACAAAATCAGTTCAGTACTTGCCAAAACTCCTCATCAGCAATCAACTAATACCAAAAATCACTATTGGAGAATCATTTCAATATTTAGGACGTTACTTTGATTTCCACATGTCGAATGATAATCACAAAACTGAACTAACCACCCTACTTAATGAACTAATGTCTGATATTGACTCAAAGCCACTACACCCCAAAAATAAACTGCTCCTCTACAGTCGCTACGTCTTGTCCAAGTTAGCCTGGCACTTCACCGTCGCAACACTCTCTAAAACATGGGTTACTGAAAATATCGACTCTATTGCCAACAAATATATCCGCAAATGGCTTGAAGTACCAGTATCAGTAACACTAAGTACTGTCTTTCTAACAAATAACAAATTTGGCCTGAGTATTTATCCTCCATCTGTAAAATTTATCCAGTGTCAAACAGTCCTCCGAAAAGCTTTAAAATCTTCTCCTAATGAATCAACTAACGACCTGTGGAGAGCAACCAGTAACCATACTAATATCCAATATGACGCTTATAACTCTACTAAGGAAGTTCTCAAAGATTTTAGCCTGCGTAGCAGGCGCTATTTAGGGGGGGAGGGCGAAAAATGGAAGGGGCGAGAATGAAATAGCGCCTGCAGGAAAGCCATATGTTTTCTCATATTTCGCGTCCGTGAGCGGACGCGAAATTCTGATTGGCTAATCAGTCATCAGGGGTTTCCCAATTATATTCCCTGTGGTTTTAGATGAGTTCAAAATAGCGGCCTTAGTATTGACGAATTTGACGAAGTTCTTCCTAAAGTGATTAGCTATATTTAGTTGGCGACTGGCCACTGTATTTAACTGAAAGAGGAAGAAGATAAAGCAGTTCGGGACATTTTAAAAGGAAAAGATGTTTTTGCTGTATTACCGACAGGTTTATGGCAAAAGTTTGATTTACCAAGCTTTCGTACGAGCGCGTGATTATCATACGTCAGGGAAAGCAGCTATTATTGTAATATCCCCATTGAATAGCATTTATATTAAAGACCAGCCAAAAGATATGGAATGGCAATGTTTCACGTCCGTGGATGTTTAAATCACTATAATTACTATAATCACTATAGTTTATACGCTATAATCACTTTCAACTTAGCCTATTCGCTATAAATTGATCGAGAAAGTTGCCGCTTCGAGTTGCTGTCGTTGTTGTTAACAACTTGTCCTGCGATGGGGAATCTCGTTCTTCTGTGTCGAGGAAAAGACTTTCTATTTCTAGTACTAGATTTGACACACACATTTAATTTCTTTCTTTATACACTTCCGTTGTGTGATTTCTTGGCAACTGCGTTTTGCTTATCTCGCTCAGATCATCTGAAACCGTATTATTTTGTTCTTTAATTATCGTTCTTCCTTTACAAATTTATATAGTTCAACAACGTTCCTTATTTTCCTTACAAGGTTTACACACTCGATCCGATAAAGTTTCGCTTCGATTCAACTTAAAGCCAATGGACTCGCACGCGTTCGCTAAAATCAAATTCTGACTGCATTGTCTGTCTGACGGCTTAAACAAATTTTCAAAGGAAGGCTCACTTTCACATACTGCTTTTAGATTGCTGTTGCAAAACCTGCATGTATCGTTAGCGCTTGCCTATTTCGCTTTTCTACCCGCTTTTTTACAAATTTTTTTGGCGTTTTAAACATAGAAATACACTTTATAGTATACACGCGCATTAACTATGATTATGCATACTGTTGTGAAACCAGATCTGTCATTGGGAAAACCTTTAGTTGCGTCTAATCACTGATTGGCTTGTTTTTAATGGGCGGGACTTGGGCAGATGGGAAAACATATGGCTTTCCTGCAGGCGCTATTTCTTTCTCGCCCCTTCCATTTTTCCTCGCTCTCGCCTTCGCATTCCCCCCTAGCTTTTCCCACCCTCGCCCTCCCCCCTAAATAGCGCCTGCTACGCAGGCTACAAAGATTTCCGTTCTGGACACGAAAACAAACTCCTAAACCAATTAACCAGTCAAGGATCTTTTTTCTGCAGCGTTACGAAGTTCGCTTTACCTCAGCTTAGCAAGGTGTGGTCCGTCGCCCAATCAAAGCTCCCGAAAAACATTTACAACTTTACCATTCGTTACATTAACAACTCTCTTCCGACGCGCAAAAACCTAAACAGATGGGCAATATCTTCAAATTCAGGCTGTTCTTTTTGTCTTAGCCCTGAAACATTACTACACATAGTAGCTGGATGTCAGTTTTCTCTCGACCGATTTACGTGGAGACACAATTCAGTCCTGAACTTTCTTGCTCATCAGTTACAAACTGTTGACGGTTCTACTCTCTACGCTGATCTAAATGGATTCAAAAGCCCTTCAATACTTACTGGTGATACGTATCGCCCAGATTTGTTATTATCGTGCTCAAATGGTTCCTTATATGTGGTTGAACTCACCACTGGTTATGAGACAAACCTCAAAAACAACGTCAAACGGAAGAAGGATAAATATAGAGAATTATTGAGACAGCTAGGTAAAAATTTTAACCAAGTTAAATTTATAAATCTCTCCATCAGCTCTTTAGGTATTTTTGCAGAAGAATGTTATACATTTTTAGACATGTTAGATAGTATTGGTCTTGACAAAAACCACCAAATGTACTGTGTTAGGAAAATGATGACTATTGCTATTAGAACTACATATTACATTTTCTGTTGCCGAAATAAGGAATGGGAAAATCCGGATTTACTAACAATTTGACTTATCTCATTGTATATATATATATATTGCATGCACTTTGTTCTGTTATTTTAGTTTAGTATAATTGTGATTCAAATAGCCAACCGTAAGTTACCTTTATGAGAGAGATTTACGATTGTATATGTATGTAAAGAAAAACATTTAATAAAGTTTCCATTATTATTGTTATTATTATTATTATTATTACTATTATTATTTTTATTCTATTGATTGATTTGGCTTTATATCTTGTGAATAAGTCGAGGAATTCGTTTTGATAATGGCTGAGGAATTGCAACTGGCTTGGATGGGAGATTTCGACTCACTGAAACAGTTTGTCAGTGAAAAACTTAATCTAAACGGCGAATGGGTTAGTCCAGGAGGCGATAAGAAATTATTTAATGATGGCTACATATCTATTTCGTGGCGGAAAAATAAGAAAGCCTTGCTGATCGACGGCGATGATCGGGAAAAATTTAAGAGTAAACTCTGCAGGATGATCTGTGCGAACGACTTCAACAAAGGGAATATGTGCGAAGAAACTAAGTCTGTGAATGTTGAATGCCGGTCCGCCTCTCCTATCCTATCCGAGCGCCGCTAAGCGAGCTATCAACCGGGGTTGAAGGCATTAAACTCGATGTAACGATAGCAGAGCGGGAAATAGAAGTAAACAAGAGTGCTATAAGCAAAGTTGAGAGCAATCTACACGAGATAAATAGTGGTTACGAAGATCTTCGTCTACAGTTCGATGAATACAAGAAAATAACCGAAGTATTAATTCAGAGGGACAGGTTTCAACATTCGACAACATTTGAATATTCAAATGTGATCGATAAAGTTAAACCAAGCGAAACTAAACGGTACCAAGATGAAGTAAGCCGGCTCGAAAAGGACCTTTCTAGTGAGAGGGAGAAATGCAAGCGCTTGGAAGCTGATCTGTCGATTCTAATCAAAGGAAGATCTTGTGAAGTTAATGAATTGAACGATATTATTGCCTCTCTTGAATTTAAATTTAAAGCCACTGAGGCGACTAATGTCTCCTTGACAGATCTAATTAAGACCAAAATCTCCAATTCAAAGCAGAATGAAATTTTCCCTAGCAACACTGTCACAAAGAACGATAAACAATGCGCGGTCAATCATGTAGAACAAAGCGATCTTGTCCTTAATCGAGTTTTGGGTGAGGAAAACTCCCTGACCGACCTTGCACAGAAGTCGCACGTGACTTCCAATCTAATCGTTTGCAACAATAGACGCGTCGAGGAAGACTTATCAGTTAAGGATAATCAGTTAATTTTAAATAGTGATAACAGCCCAGCCGACCTACTACAAAGCCATAATAATAACCTGATCAATGGCGTCAAATCTCACGACGGTCAGCACATGAAAGGTAATTCGAATGCAAGGAAATTGCCAAATATCACCGAACTCAAATCCCTACCTCAAGTCCCTGGAGTGTCAGCTACCATGAATGAAGTCGACAACAAGGTTGACACTTATCCCATTATCGATGGTCACCACTGCAGTTTGAGGAACGTCAGTTCATCAACTTTTAATGTTCTTAAAGACATAGAATTTTTACCCCTAATCAGTCTCAACGAATCCCTAGAATACAGTCATCAAGCTCCTGTTGATTTCATACGTCCTTTTCAGGAAAATCCGGGACGGAAGCCACCCCCCTCGATTGTTCGATCCCACCAGCGATCCCCAGAATGGCTAAATCACCTAGTCCTTGTCCGTCAATTAATGAACGCGTAATTAGTTCCAATACTGCTGATATTAACTATCCAAAGAATATTAATATAATATCGCAGCGAAGTGATAAAAATAATTTGAATTCTGTTCCGACTATTGAACTTGTTTGCAAAATTCCTACTAGAATTACAGTTCGTCGAAATAATTTATGTGCCAAGACAAGGCCGAGAACTCATGCAAGGAAAGTTAATGTCAACAACTTAGTATGTGTAAATTTTGTCTCAAATCCAAAACCAGATATGTTACGTTTTGCAACGATTAACGCTAGATCACTAAGAAATAAGGTAGCTGTATTCTCCGACTATATTGTTGATCAAAATATTGATGTTTGTGTTGTAACTGAGACTTGGTTGAAGGACATGGACACAACAAGCATTGCAGGCGTTTGTCTCCCTGGATATTCATTTAAATCATTTCCCCGTCAATCTAACAGATCAGGAGGAGGCACAGGCGTAATGTTTAACACCAATTTATATGTCTCTCTTTCTGGTGGTGGAGAAACGCAATCCTTTGAATATTCAGAGTGGAATTTTTCCATACTTGAATATTCTATTAAACTTATTGCTATCTATCGTCCACCTTATTCCGTTGCTCACCCTGTTCTACCTGGAAAATTCTTTGAAGAATTCTCAAACTATTTGGAGGATATTGTTCTATGTCCAGAAATTCTATTGATTACCGGGGACTTTAATTTTCACTTGGATGATACGGTTAACAGAAACACGATAAAATTTAATGAGATGCTTGAAACATTTGGCCTCAAACATCATGTTTGTACTCCAACACATTCGTCCAATCATACACTGGATCTATTGATAAGTCGATCTACAAGTGACATTAATATCCTTTCGATTGAGAGTACTTTCTTTCTGTCCGACCATTGTTTTGTAGAATGTAAATTATCTATTCCCCGTCCGAATGACTCCAAAAAGCTAATTTCTTATGGTGAACTGAAAAAGATTAACATTGTTGACTTTAAACTTGATCTAAGCAATGTGAATTCACATTGCGAAAACATTGCACATCTTGATGAATTAGTGCATTGCTATGATGACGTACTTTCACGTATTTTAAATACCCATGCTCCTGTCCGAAGAAAGCTAATGAAAGTTAAGCGTTCAACTCCTTGGTACAATGACGAAGTAAGACAATTGAAAGTAAAGCGTAGGAGACTAGAGAGAAAGATGCGGAAAACAAAATTAGAAGTAGATTGGACTGCCTATCGGAAAATATGTAACCGATATTGTTACTTGTTGAATAAAGCCCGAACTGATTATTATACTTCCCTTATCAGTGATAGCTCCAACGATCCAAAGAATCTTTACAGAATTGTGAGCTCCCTTTGTAATGCACCGCATGAAGATCCCTTACCACCTCATGACGATCTTGGTCAATTAGCAAATAGGTTCAACGAATATTTTTTCCGCAAAATTGAATTGATTAGAGAAAATGTGGACAGTATCCATGTCGATCCTCCGTTGGTGCATTACCGTAATCCTGAAGTCAAATTAAAATCTTTTAAGATACTTTCTTCCCAGGATATTCATGATGTTATTATGCAATTGTCCAGTGCCAGCTGCAAGCTTGATCCGATCCCATCATGGCTAGTTAAAGTCTGTTGTCTGGAACTAATTCCCTCTATCACCAAAATTGTAAATTTATCCTTGCAGGAGGGTCGTGTCCCAGATCACTGGAAAATTGCTTTGCTGAAACCAAATCTGAAAAAGTCTAGCTTGGACCCAGTATTTGAGAACTTTAGGCCTGTGAGCAATCTGTCATTTCTTTCTAAGATCACTGAAAAGGCAGCCGCCAACCAATTGCTGAACCATTGTGAAAAACATGCACCTCTCCCTACCTGTCAATCTGGCTTCAGGAAATATCATTCGACAGAGACGGCTCTGCTAAAGGTGCAAAGCGATATTCTTCTGAGTATGGACAGGCGGGAAGTGTGTTTTCTTGTACTCTTGGACTTAAGCTCAGCGTTCGATACAATTGATCATAAAACTATCATTGACGTATTGGAGTATCAATTTGGAGTGACGGATAGGGCTCTTGAATGGATAAAATCATATCTATTGAACAGGAAACAGAGAGTTGATCTGGATAACAATTTTTCTGAAGACTGCGATGTTAAGTACGGAGTGCCTCAAGGGAGTTGTCTTGGCCCCATACTTTTTCTGCTTTATGTATCCCAACTATATGACATTATTG
>CACRXK020012324.1:0-15267 GCA_902702795.2 Paramuricea clavata
GGGGGGGTGTCGTCATGTTTTGACCAACATTTCCTAGGATTTTGATCAAGTAAAAAATTTTCCTGCAAATGTTGTTGACGGTGGTGGGGTGGGGGAGGTGAGGTCAAAAAACTTTTCCGGACTAACATAAGCATAGTCAAAAAAAATTTTCCGGACTAACATAAGCAAATTCAAAATTTTTCGACCAAGATGGGCAAGGCTTCCAATTTTTTCACCGCAAACATCATAAAAGCTTTAAAATTGTTAAAATTTCGAACCATTCCATAACTTTGGGCAACTTCGACTATCTTTTATTCCAAACTTTTACCAAATTGTTCCCAGTTTTACGTTCAATTTTAAGCAAATATCAGTTCCATTTTGACCAACTTTGACCGACGTTTTAATTATTGGGGGTGTTACAACCCCCCCCCCCCCATAGCGACGTCCCTGGCTGGGAACAAACAGTGCGAACACATCCTGTTGACAAGTTGTTCAGTGGAACAGCATTGTTACAAGTCTGTTGCACGTTTGTTACAACTTGTGCGTTTTTACATGTGTAGTAACATATGGGATGAACTTAAATAATTGTTGATAAATGTGGTCACCTGTTTGACAAGACACATTACTGATTACTTAATTGCTTTTTCTTTTGTTATGTCTGCTTAATTAATTATGCGCATGTGCCAAAGTGCAGGTGGAATGTGATTTTTTTGACCGGCAATTTTTAATCGGCTCGTATTTGGTCAATTGTGCTTGGAATGATACAAGAAAGGTGTTATTCAAAAGCTAAAACACTAGATTTTGTTAATATGGAAAAATTAAATATGTGCACATAATATTGAGGGCACAAGAGCACACTAAATTTGGTTACCTTTATTTCATACACCCTACATAATAAATTTGACGCTATTTTCAGCGTTACCACAAAACCAACGGCACCTGTGTCGCTAAGGGCGATATACAATCTAAACGAAAAACAATTGCGCTATTGATGCGTCTAGAATTTCTACAAAACAGTACACATTTCGGTCGGAACAACATGGAATTTCTAAAGAACAAATTTAAAATGAATTTAACTTTACTATTGTTCGCGTTATGTATCTGTATCACAGAGGTCAAGCTAAGTTTAACCCTCGAAAGTGCACGGGGTAAAATGAAACTGAAGAATTTTTATCATCTGCACGGACATCGTTTAAAAGTCTCGCCACAAGCAACTTTGGAAGTCGCAAAAGATGTGAAATGTACTGTAAGTTGTATGAGAAATGAAGATTGCTTTTCATTCAATGTCAAGAAAATAAGTTCAAACTTGTTTTTATGTGAGTTACTGAATACGAGTAAGTTTCTAGACTCGGATAATTTGACGAGGGATGAAAATTTTGCTCACTGGTATTTGCAGGTAGGCGGCTAAACAAGCTATATCAATGCTAAATTGTAAACTAAATTTATTTATAGTGGATATCTTAGTCAGTTTTAATTAATTAATTAGTATAGGTAATCATGCGATGGCGAGTACAATTAAGGATTAATAGTACAAGTGATGTTTGGAAATTTTGCCAAAATTGGACGAGCCACCGGGGTGAGTCCAATTTGGCAAATTTCCAAACATCACGAGTACTATTAATCCGTAATTGTACGAGCAACATCGCATGATTACTTGTTTATTATTAGCATGACAAAATGGGATACGTACTTCTCAATGTCAACATCGTATTCTTTCGCCAAAGCCCATCAGTCCTGCCAGACTTTCAACCAAAATTTAGTGCTTTTGTTTGTATTTTCATTTAGTTCTTTTGTTCAAGCAAAACTTGGTGGTTTTGTTCGTATTTTCATGTAGTTCCTCCACGGCAATTTCATTTAGCAATTGTGTTTAAAATACCTTGCCGCCATTTTGTTTGTTTTGAGAAAATCATTAATTGTACTGCAGTACAATTAATGAAATAATTGTACTCCTCTCAACCAATCAGCATCCAGTAATTTTGTCATGCTAATAATAAATTCATTAATTAAATTAAACTGTTCTTCTTAGAGGTCCAGTGACGTTCCAGTGACGTTCCAGTGCAGAGGGACATCCTTTATTGGTTCAGCAGTGGCGTGCTGGGTACTACTTTTCTGGAGGGGCCAGTGGGCTGTTAACCAATATGCGCCCCTATAATGTTACACTTGATAAACGAGGGCCGAAGGCACGAGCCGAGTGCCGCAGGTGCGAGGTTTGTCTAGGGGGGTCCGGGGGCATGCAATTTTTGAATTTAGAGTCTCTGAAATGCCATTTCCTGGACTTTGGGGGAAGATTTGACAGAAATCTGATGGTCAGGAAACGGCATTATAACGTGTCGAAATTTGCAATTTGGCTAGAATTTAGTAGTAGTACTAAATTATGCAATGCTAACTACTTCCAGTGATTAATCTAATCCCAATTCTGTTCTCTACTGATCTACTGTTCCGGAGCACATTTACAACTTACAGCTCTTTTATACAATAACACACGCATCCCACGCATATGCATTTTAAGGTTTCCTTGTCTGGCTGCCAAAAGGACCAAAAGGGCATGTTTCAGCATTATTTCATTACTTACATTACTCATGCTTCTTGTGCAAACAACTAAATTGCGTACACAACTTTACATCAGTTATCATAACTTCAACTATCTAATTTGCGCCGCTCTCGTGATTCGTGAAGCATAATAAAGGGCATAATATAAGGGCATAATACCAGCAAAAAAGGGCATAATTCCCGTGATCGCTTCGATCGAAACCTGACCAATATTCCGGTAATGAGACATTGCCTGTGATCACTGATCATGTTTCTATATGAACGATTTCGTGTGAGCTGTGAGGTAGCAAATACGGTTAGGCAAAATAGTCTGTAATTTAATATATGTCGCCTATGCGCTTAGTCTGTTTTATACTGTAGCCTATAAACACGTCTTTTCTTGGCGAAGTAACCATGTTTTTTCGAGAATGCGTTTTTTTCCCACCCACTTTCAAAATTCGGCGCCCCATTTTCATTTTTGCGCCCCCCAAGAATTGCCAGCTGGGGGGGCCGTGGCCCCAGCACGCCACTGTGGTTCAGTATACTACAATACAGGAGCTAAACTAAACTATAACTTTATTTATATTGGATAGTTCTATAAGTTCCAAACTGTTCCGGGGCAGTAAGGGTCATCCCAGCATGAGCTCCACCTTTGAATTTACTATATGAGTAAATTCTTAAACACGTCCGAATTTATCATGATAAATTCGCGGCAAATTTTGAATTTATCATAATAATAAATTCGCGGCACCTAACACTAACCCTAACCCCAACCCTAACCACTAACCCCTAACCCTAACTTTTTAAATATTTTTTACTTTTTTAAAAATCTAACTTTTTAAACTTTTCTTGCTTTTCAAAACTCTTTTAAAACTTTTTTAAAAAGTATATTTTAAAGAACCTGAAAAACTCCCCACCCCCGCGCGGCCAGCCTCCGTTTTAGTGCCATTACATTTATAACAAGAAATCTTGTCTAATGCTTATGGTTTTATGATTAACTCTATTGATAAATTCAAAATGTGCCGCGAATTTATCATAATGATAAATTCGGACGTGTTTAAGAATTTACTCATATGGTAAATTCACAGGTGGAGCTCATGTTGGTCATCCCGTATTGATCAAATGTCACTGAGGGAACTTATACATGACCTTTTCAAGTATATTATACCCAACCTCTCGACCTACAGTATAGCATGCAGGTTTGACTAAAAATTCGAGGCAGAGCGCTGTTATATACACAGCCAGATCTGTTAACCGATTTGATACAATCTTACCATGCAGGAACCCTGCAATCCCTTGCTTTGTGGTGACGAGAGTCAGGGGAAATGCGTGATAGATTCTGATGGAACGGCTGTGTCGTGCAATTGTTCTGAAAAGTATGAAGCAAAAAGATGTGAAATCCGTATCTATGGTAAGTCTGTCTGTCGTACATATTTATATAAAAAATGTAACCACATTCACCTTTTTCAAATATTTTGAAAATTACAAAGAACAATGAAAATTATGTGTGCAACAAAAAAGTGTGTATCACTGGAAAAAAAATTGAAAATCCATAGAGAAGCCATATAATGGAAATTGTATGAACCTTTATTGGAAATAGAATGGATTTTGGTTATCCATAATAGTTGTATATTCCCATAGTATGGATATAGTATCGAAATAGTATGGATATACTATGGATTTAGTGGTGCAATGGACCATTCCCCAATTAACCAAAATTTTGAACTCAAACCAGTCTAGACAAAAATTTCATCACAGCTTGAAAGAGCATCACAAAATTAGTAATATTCCAAAGTTTCGTTGCAAAATGTTGTAAAATGCGGATAATATAGCCTTGCGAAGTTTGCAATTTTCAGCCATATTTAGATTACAAACGGGAAATGGTTACCACTTCTGTGCGTAATACAAAATGACTGAAAATTACAAACTTCGCAAGGCTATATTATCCGCATTTTACAACATTTTGCAACGAAACTTTGGAATATTACTAATTTTGTGATGCTCTTTCAAGCTGTGTTGAAATTTTGTTTAGGCTAGTTAAGATCAAAATTTTGGAAAAGTGGTAACCATTTCGCGTTTGTAATCTAAAATGACTGAAAATTGCAAATTTCGCAAGACTATATTTTCCGCGTTTTACAACATTTCGCAACAAAACTTTGGAATATTACTAATTTTGTGATGCTCTTTCATGCTATGATGGAATTTTGTCTAGACTTGTTGAGATCAAAATTTTGGTTAATTGGGGAATGGTCCATTCCCACCGGGCACACGACGTTGTTTCAACGTTGAAATTTGGTAGAAAAATTGCATTTTCGTATAATGAAGTAATCGTCCAATTAGCCATTCCAAAGTTGATGAGAGGACTGGGGACGAATGTTAAAAAGTGCCCAAATTAAGAAATGAACCAAATCACTAAAACGACCACCTCAAAATTAGTAAGTATAGGAAGTTTGAAGACATTTACACGAGTACCCTTCGAATAATAAGCTTTCGAAAATCGCGATATTTACTATGAAATGTACTGTAATTTTTGTTTTTTGGGACGCGTGTCCCAAAAGCAATCTTTTAATCAGTAATTTCACAATTTCCGAAAGCTTATTATTCGAATGGTATTCATGGAAATATCTTCAAACTTCCTATACTTACTAATTTTGAGATGGTCTTTTTAGTGATTTTGTTCATTTCTTAATTTGGGCACTTTTTAACACTCGTCCCCAGTCCACTCATCAACTTCGGAATGGCTAATAGGGATAGCTGAGATGAAACGTGCAACCACGTTGGATAATATTTAATGAAGTTTTATTCAACAAAGGATTTGTGCACGGTGAGGCATAGTTCAACATCAAACAAAGGTCTTTTATTTTGTAGCTTTGAAGTTTGCCGAACTTCCATATCTCGACAGACTGTTCAAACTTTTTAATTTTTGATATGTTTTCAATCGGCAAACAAACTTACATGTTTGGTGCTTTATCTGTAAAATCATGCTAAAATGAAGAGATTTTAGATAGCACGCCAAGAAGAAAATAAGTCTGAAGTTCAGTATATGTGGCGTCAATTTCAAAGCATCGATCATGGATAATCTTTGGTCCCGGAGTATAGGCTTTAAATTCTGTTAATAATATCGCGTATATTTGCGATGAAAAATGTTCAAAAATACCGAAACTCTTTTTAGCGTTCCTACCAAAATTACTTTGTTTTAGCTTTATTTTGTAGTTTAAACAGTTAGCAGCCTTCTTAAATGTATCTGGCGGTTGGGAAACACAAAATATTAGTTAAATATTGTCAACTTAAATACAATTATCATTGATGCTTTAAAATTGACGCCATGTATATTTACACGTAACAGCAATATAAGCAAAACTTACTAAACTTCAGACATCATTTTCTCTTTGGCGTACCATCTAAAATTTCTTCATTTTAGTATAAGTGGAAAAGTATATTCGTTAGTTTTGAGCGCGTGTTACGTAACATACAAAAGATTCTGTTCTTGATAAGCATTGTGTTTCTATTCAGATGCAAAGCGAAACTACGCGCTAAATAAACCTACAACAGCATCAGTTAGAGACTACATAAGTCAGCGTGCGGTAGATGGAAACAGTAACTCGAACTGGTATGGAAACTCATGTTACGAAACATTGTATGAACCGGTTCCACATTGGTGGAGGGTTAATTTTGAAGAAGAAATCCAAGTTGCCCGAGTGGTCATCACTAATAGAGGTGAGGTCAGAGTACACACGTAAAAATCTTAAAACTTGTCAACAAGATGTGTTCGCAACAGGCTTGTCAACAAGTTGTAACAATCAATATTGTTATTTTGTCAAGTTGCTACAAGGTTGTCACTCACAACTTGACAACAAGTTGCTAAATTGCAGGACGATAACAAAGTTGTTGGAACAACTTGTGACAAGTCTTTTGAATAAACAACCTATAATCGTATTCTTGAGTTAATGGATGAAAAATGTGTTGGTTGTTTAATTACTGCACGAAATTTCAGACAATTTGCTTCAGTTTAAACCCTTCAACTATTGACGCAAATTTATATTTTTCCTAAAAAATCAGCAATTTGCATGCTTAATTAATGCATTTGCCCAATTTGCATATGTCAGCAATATGCAAATTAGGTAAAGGCATAATTAAGCGTGTAAAGGTTGATTTTTTAGGACAAAAAGGATAGTAAAAGGGCTTAAACTAGAGCAGATTGTCTGAAATTTTGTACAGTAATTAAAAACCCAACAAATTCACCATCCATTAAATCAAAATGCGATTAAAGCTTTTAAATTTCGTGCGCAAGCCATTTCTAGTATGTTGAAAAAGACACGTGACCCCGCTGGTTCACAAAATTTAAGTTCGAGATTTTTTTCTTCATTATTCTACCTTATATAAAGTACCCAAAGAAGCTATATACATCAAAAACTAAATACTAATGGCTGTTTTGCGAAATTGAGAGCAATTTCAAATCTGTTCAGTTTTTTTTATACACCCTGTGTAGGCGCTCTGGCAAGAATGGCCCCTGCGGTCTTGCGATCGATTCCGGTGCAGCGCTCTAACCAACTGAGCTACAGAAGCCACTCGACTCGTTAAACACTGGTTAGAGGCTTAGAGTGCTGCACCGGAATCGCAGGTCCGCAAGTTCGATCCCAGGGCCTACAGTTACATTTTTCGCAACTGCTTCTGGGATAATCATCAAATATCGTGCTCGTTGTTCGAAAGGCGATTAGCCTAACCCTATAGGTTAACCTAAATTCAAAGCAAATTTCCCAACAGCTTGTCTATAAATTTGGAAATATTTCTTCAGAAATATTGTCTGGATCAGTAGGAGTTTTTTTCTCTGAAATTTTAAAATAAAATGCAGACGTGCACATATACATGCATAAACTAAAACAGCAGATTAAATTTTCACCAAGGGTGGTGCTAACTCGATTTTGAACAACCGGGCCCAGGACATGACCTCCTCGCAGAAGTAATTCACAGTAAGATTTAATACTATAAAAATTATTATTTTCATCATCAGGTGATTGTTGTGGAGACAGATTGAGTAATTTCGGAATAAAAATTGGCAACAGTTTGAAAGAGAATGGTGTCACAAACCCTGCATGCGGGGAAACCCATCTTGCTGTACCTCAAGGACAGACCAAGACATTCGCATGCTCACCACCGATGAAAGGACAATACCTCGTGATACATTCATTCCTTACAGATCGACCAATGGTATTTTGTGAGGTTCAAGCCTATGCTTATCCATAATATGTTCATGTAATAAATATTCAGGTGTCAGACCGAGAACAAAGCTAGGAAACATTGCTGTCGTTGTGGGCACATTGTTTCGATCCTAGCCGTGTTTTCCGAAGGTGGACAAACCAGGAATCATTGCAGTCGTATTTCTCCAAAATGGCGAAACCTGCAGGAAACATTGTTTCCAAGTCATGTTTCCCACAGCTAGACACTGAACACAGAAACATTGTTTCCTACCCATGTTTCCCAAAGGTTGACAAACCAGGAAACATTGTTTCGTATAGCCATGTTTCTCAAAGGTGGATAAACCACGAAATAGTGTTTCCTATAGCCATGTTTCCCGAAGGTGGACAAACCAGGAAACATTGTTTCCTAGCCATGTTTCCCAAAGGTTGACAAACCAGGAAACATTGTTTCCTATAGCCATGTTTGTTAAAGGTGGACAAACCAGGAAATAGTACTCCTAACCATGTTTCACAAAAATGGACAAACCAAGAAACATTGTTTCTTAGTAGCCTGCATGTTTCCATGCACATATTCAATATTTGCAAAAATTATTATTAAATTCCGTATTATATATTACACATGACACGCTACATGGTCAGCGAATTAGTCTACTATAGATTCAATTCAACATAGTATAAGCCCTAAAAGATTCTTAGATTATATTATTCACATTCATTAAACTCTGTAATATATATTAACGTTTACTATACAGACTTTAATTAAATATTGATTATACTATTTATTATTCTGGTCTTTACATGTGAAATTACGAAAAGACAAAGGAAATCGCTGGCGGCCGCGTCGGTAGTTTTATACGTGATAAAAAATCAGGTTAATTCAAATAAACTTTAGCTTTGATTTTATCGAATTAGACAACGGTTGTTTTTAAAATTACTTTGCCAATGTGCTCATAAGATGATTCAATTGTGTTTACGCACCATGGATGTTATAGGAATCAGGCAATCAAATTATAACGTACAATCAGTGATGTAAAAGTTACTCATTTTTTGGAACTAGTTACAGTTACAGTTACGTTCCCAAAAAAGGAACTAGTTACTGGTAAAAGTTACACTTAAAAAAATGTAACTAGTTCCCGTTACAAAATTACTTCAACATTTTTGTAACTAGTTACAAGTTACTTCAAGTAAGAAAACCCCCGGGTTTTTTCAGCTTAAATGCTTAATGATTAGTGGTCAGCAGATTGACGTTAATTATTCGTAAACGTTATGTAACCTTACCACCAATGGATCTCTCAGCTGTGTTAAGCACTGAAGCATGCGTGAACTGAGAGGTGAATTGTAAGTTTTAACCGCAAGAATGTAACGAAAAAAGTAACGTAAACGTTGGCTATAAAAGTAACGCGTTATCGTTTCATTTTAGGCCAAAATGTAACTCGTTACAGTTACCTTATTTTTAAAGGTAACAAGCTAAAGTTACAGTTACTCAAAAAGTAACGATTACTTGTAATTTCGTTACTTGTAACGAAATTACTTACAGCACTGCGTACAATAAGGTGAATTTCTAAAGATCACTCTTTTTTGAGACACCCTCTATAGATTCCGACCAGTGATGACTGCTCTGGCACGAATATTTCAACCAAATAAGTTTTTATTATCTCTTTGGGATAATGTTAGCTGTTTGGGATCTTTTCGATTGACACCTATAACACGCTATACATACAACCAGGGGCGTAACTCCTGGGGGAGTGTCCGAGTGTGGTGGGGGAAACGCCCCCCCCCCCCCAATGTTGTGATATTGAAATTTTGTCGGGCAATTTTACATAATTTTTTGAAAAGTAGTAATTGTAGGAAAAAGTTTGATACATTTATGAAAATATTAGTGAAAATTGGCCGATAAATAATCACGTGGGTTTGTTCAGATACCATAAAGTTTTGTTTTCGAGATTCTTGTATTTCGGATTTGTGAGGACTGGTGTATCGAGCCACTTCAAAGCCTGTAAAACTGCGTATTTTAATTTTATACGAGCGCATCTAATGCATAGTTAATGTTAGCTTTTAACACAGCTTGATTTTCAAAGGCCAGAAATCGCTAGAATACTGGTGTTTAGTAATACATTTGACATCCGTAAGTACAATTTCTTACGCTGAATCGAACGGTGTCGCTTTCTTTCTTCTTTCGTTTACGATCTACGACGCGGCCGGCTCAACGACGCAGTCTAAATTTTAGCTCAAGAATGAGCGCTAAGCAATTCGATTACTGTAATAAATATTTGACTCTTTCAAATAACCTTACAAAATGCTACGTTCGGCTAATGCGATGCAATGTTTGCTGTAATTTCAACTTTTAGTAACACCTCTTGTGTAGCATTAGGCTTTCGCGTTGCCTGAAAGACGTAATAATGCTTTTTTAACGTTGTGTTGAGAATGACAACGCGGTTGACAATACTGATGGAGTCATGGGACCACAAATTATTGACAGTTTTTGTCTTGCATGACAAATTTCTTTGTAAGTTCTTTGTAGGTTTGCATGGCGATAAAACACATAATACTATTGTTTGTGGAAACACCAAATTTCTTTGTTTTGAAAGCGCGTCGTCGAGCCGGCCGCGTCGTAGATCGTAAACTCCCTAATATATAAAGCAGCGCAGCCAAACGTATAACGTATATATATATATATATAGACAAATATATATATATAAAGTATATATATATATATATATATATATATATATAGACGAATGTCAATAAGTATATTGAGTGTCGAATCATACGAATAGAGTGCTCGATACGTAAGTAGAGCAAATGAAAGACAAACTTGAGTTACTTCGTTTAAAACATTTATTCACGACAAATTTGTTTCGTATGGCAAACTAAGCTTGCCACACTCATCAGGTGAATGATGATATCGCGTATTTAGCCTACATGATGTTTTAACCTATAGGTAAGAAAGCCCCAACAAAAACTACGGACAGAATAATATCTGATGAAAAGAAAATTGCAAAAAGTCTTGGCATCGACAACCGTGCTGACTCACTAGCAACAAAGGACTCATTTATCACCCTGAAAGATCATAAACCAAATTTTTCCAACAACCCTACCTGCAGACTTATAAATCCATCGAAATCTGAGATCGGGATTGTCAGCAAGCAAGTCCTTCAAAGGATCAATTCCGAAATTGTCAAATCTACCAGCATAAACCAATGGAAAAATACTGACGCAGTGATCAAGTGGTTTAACAACATGCCTAATAAATCAACCCGCTCGTTTATCAGCTTCGATATAGTAGATTTCTATCCATCTATATCTGAAGAGCTCCTGAAAGAATCCCTAGCATTCGCCTCACAATACGACGAAATAACCGAAAATGAGAAAGCCATCATCATGAAAGCAAAGCAATCGCTGAAGTACAACTTGGCGAAAGAAAACATCAGCCGACTCTCTTTTTGATGTAACCATGGGTAGCTTCGACGGGGCTGAGACATGCGAGTTAGTGGGATCTTATCTTCTATCACAACTAACGGCAGAGTACGGCAATGATATCGGTCTGTACAGAGATGACGGCCTCGCAGCCTTTGACAAAACACCGCGCGAAATCGAGATCATTAAGAAAAATATTTGCAAAGTTTTCAGTGACAATAACTTGAAAATAACCATCGAAGCCAACAAAAAATGCGTCGACTACCTAGACATTACACTTGATCTCAGATCGTCATCTTACAAGCCATATATGAAACCTGGAAATACACCGCTATATATCAACCACAACAGCAACCACCCGCCACCAATACTACGCAGCATACCAGACGCTATCAACAAGAGGCTATCAAATATATCTTCTGATAAGCAATCCTTCGAGTCGGCTGTGCCCCCATATCAGGAAGCCCTGCGAAAGAGCGGTTTTAACTATGTCCTCAATTACAATCCCCAGTCACCCAAACCCAAACGTAATAGAAACAGAAATGTGATATGGTTTAACCCTCCCTACAGCGCCAACGTTGCCACCGACATTGGTCACAAATTCCTGCAAGCTATTGATGAATGCTTCCCGCCAAACCATCCTCTGCATAAACTATTCAATAGGAACAACCTTAAGGTAAGCTACAGCTGTATGCCCAACGTGCACAATATCATCACGGCGCACAACAGAACCGTACTCGATTGCAAGCAGCCCGAGGCAACTAAAAATCCCGATAGGAAGTGCAATTGCCGCCAGGAAGAATCCTGCCCCCTCCCTGGCAAATGTTTAACCGAAAGCGTTGTGTACCAGGCCACAGTAACGAGAGAAGACAACCACCAGAAAGACACACAGCGGGCCCATTTAAGGTGAGATATTATAACCATACAAGCTCGTTCAGGAACCCGGAACATAAACATTCAACCGAACTGAATAAATATATTTGGCAGTTGAAACAATCCAATATACAATACTCTATCCACTGGAAAATTTTAAAGAAATGTAAGGCCTACTCAAACAAAACAAAACGTTGCAAATTATGCCTGCACGAAAAGTTTATTATAATTTACTATCCCAAATTAAGCTCTCTGAACTCAAGAAACGAACTAATATCCGCATGTAGGCACAGGAAAAAATTCCTGCTTTGCAGCCAATAGCTCAGGTTACAGACATAGGTTTACGCTTTCCTGATGACGTCAAACATTTTTATATAATAGCTCAAGTTACCTATAGGTTATAACATCATGTAAATACGCGATATCATCATTCACCTGATGAGTGTGGCAAGCTTAGTTTGCCATACGAAACAAATTTGTCGTGAATAAATGTTTTAAACGAAGTAACTCAAGTTTGTCTTTTATATATATATATATATATATATATATATATATATATATATATATATATATATATATATATATATATATATATATATATATATATATATATATATATATATATATATATATATATATATATATATAGTTTGCCTTTTAAAGGCAAATAAAGTTCTTAATTGAAGATCAGAAATATTTGTGAAGTGCGGCCACGCAAAGAAATTCCACGCGAGAAAATTTGAGAGCGTGCGCGACAAACGAACGCGCGCGATAAACGAACACACGCGTCAGCAAACCGTTAGTTAGTAGCGTCAACAAACACATGACGACCCGCACGTTTTGAAAAACAGCGGGATCTGCAAACTGAGTTTGCAACTTCAGGAAGCGAGCAACGCTAATCGCATTATTAATTACCGCTATAAGATGTCATCAATCCAGGTTCAGTTGCTTAGACGCAGTGTGAAACCAAGCAAGTAATAAGTTAATTTTCTGTTATGCATTAAAATAAAAGTGTACAAATATGTCAGGATGATATTTACGATGCTGACTGTTGACAAGTCACCTATGGTCAGGCTATACTATAGCGTATAATGTGAAATAAGGCTGCGTGTAATAATACTCGAGCATGCGGAAAAACAAAACGTCCTTGATATCTTAGAGATCGAATAGCGTGAATAATATTCAACCTAGATTTTGTTTACGTTCAAAGTATGGCATGATAATTCCATATCGAAACGTCGAAACCTATTTGCCGTCTTTATAGATCTTGGCAGTATAAAAAGTGCGGCGGCTTCAATGGCTTATACACTTATACCGCCTTTCCCAAGGCCCTATAGTGCGCAAATGAATCTGGAACAAACGTTTTTACCGTTTTCACCAAGATATATATCTACATATTATTCCAAAAACAATAGCTGCATTGACACCATTGTCTTAGCTATTTTACGGAATTTACGCCTGCGTTTGCGTTGTCGGGTAATAAATAATATAAGACTCCTTTTAAGCTTCCACCGGTTAAGAAAAAATGGGACATCTCCATAACCTATCAGCAAAAGATGGGACATCTTTCTGACACAAAAGTTTTCACTAAAAGTATTCTAGATATTATTCAAAAAACTATAGCACTAGCTGCACCGCCTTACCCTAACTTAGCGTGATGTAAAGAATAATATAAGACTCCTTTTAAGCTTCCACTGGTTAAGAAAAGATGGGACATCTTCATAACCTGTCAGCAAAAGATGGGACATCTTTCTGACACAAGAGTTTTCACTAAAAGTATTCTAGATATTATTCCAAAAACTATAGCACTAGCTGCACCGCCTTATCCTAACTTAGCGTGATGTAAAGAATAATATAAGACTCCTTTTAAGCTTCCACTGGTTAAGAAAAGATGGGACATCTTCATAACCTGTCAGCAAAAGATGGGACATCTTTCTGACACAAGAGTTTTCACTAAAAGTATTCTAGATATTATTCCAAAAACTATAGCACTAGCTGCACCGCCTTATACCCTAACTTAGCGTGATGTAATGAATAATATAAGACTCCTTTTAAGCTTCCACTGGTTAAGAAAAGATGGGGCATCTTCATAACCTGTCAGCAAAAGATGAGACATCTTTCTGACACAAGAGTTTTCACTAAAAGTATTCTAGATATTATGCAAAAAGCTATAGCGCTAGCTGCACCGCCTTACTCTAACTTAGCACATTGTAAAGAATAATATAAGACTCCTTTTAAGCTTCCACTGGTTAAGAAAAGATGGGGCATCTTCATAACCTGTCAGCAAAAGATGGGACATCTTTCTGACACAAGAGTTTTCACTAAAAGTATTCTATAGATATTATTCAAAAAGCTATAGCACTAGCTGCACCGCCTTACCCTAACTTAGCGTGATGTAAAGAATAATATAAGACTCCTTTTAAGCTTCCACTGGTTAAGAAAAGATGGGACATCTTCATAACCTGTCAGCAAAAGATGGGACATCTTTCTGACACAAGAGTTTTCACTAAAAGTATTCTAGATATTATTCCAAAAACTATAGCACTAGCTGCACCGCCTTATCCTAACTTAGCGTGATGTAAAGAATAACATAAGACTCCTTTTAAGCTTCCACTGGTTAAGAAAAGATGGGACATCTTCATAACCTGTCAGCAAAAGATGGGACATCTTTCTGACACAAGAGTTTTCACTAAAAGTATTCTAGATATTATTCCAAAAACTATAGCACTAGCTGCACCGCCTTATACCCTAACTTAGCGTGATGTAATGAATAATATAAGACTCCTTTTAAGCTTCCACTGGTTAAGAAAAGATGGGGCATCTTCATAACCTGTCAGCAAAAGATGAGACATCTTTCTGACACAAGAGTTTTCACTAAAAGTATTCTAGATATTATGCAAAAAGCTATAGCGCTAGCTGCACCGCCTTACTCTAACTTAGCACATTGTAAAGAATAATATAAGACTCCTTTTAAGCTTCCACTGGTTAAGAAAAGATGGGGCATCTTCATAACCTGTCAGCAAAAGATGGGACATCTTTCTGACACAAGAGTTTTCACTAAAAGTATTCTATAGATATTATTCAAAAAGCTATAGCACTAGCTGCACCACCTTACCCTAACTTAGCGTGATGTAAAGAATAATATAAGACTCCTTTTAAGCTTCCACTGGTTAAGAAAAGATGGGACATCTTCATAACCTGTCAGCAAAAGATGGGACATCTTTCTGACACAAGAGTTTTCACTAAAAGTATTCTAGATATTATTCCAAAA
>CACRXK020012325.1:0-15265 GCA_902702795.2 Paramuricea clavata
CTAACGGAAAGCGAGAAGAAGTACAGTACGATCGAGAGAGTGTCTCGCGGTAGTTTGGGCCGTCCGAAAGTTCTTGATATTCCTTTATGGAACAGAGTTTACATTGCAAACCGACCATCAGCCTTTGGTCTATTTGAAGACAGCGAAGTTTCTCAACGACAGAGTTATGAGATGGGCGATGTTCTTGCAAAACTATGGTATTAAGATTGAGTCTATCAAAGGAGTCGACAACGTTGGTGCCGACTACCTCAGTAGAGTTCATTAGAGACTTGTTATAAACTTGATATACATTCAAGAGACGGTGTTTGATACTCATTGGAAAAGATTTGCGTTTTGTTATGAAATTTTGTAAATTTCTCAAAAAAGGGGGTCGTGTCACAAATCTTTAGTCTCAATTGAAAAACTAACGCTAGGGGGAGCTGTGTAGCTCTGCAGGGGGGAAGGACATTTTGATTGGGGAAGAACCAAGATGGCTGACTTAACATAAAAGTTTATATTTTTCCGTTATTTATTAAAATTTATAAAAGTACGTCGTAGAGTAGTAGTCCTGTAACGTGACCAAGACCGGTTTCTCAAGAATTCCGTGACAGTTATCGATGACTTAAAAGGAGAAATTTACATGTATGTGGACGATACCACACTTTATGTCATTGCACCAAATCACGATTTGGTGGCAAATATTCTGAACAGAATCTTAGGCAAACTTTGCAAATGGTGCTGCGAAAATCGATTGACGCCGCATCCTGACAAAACAGAGTTCATGCTAATGAGTCGAAGGAAGTTTATTGGTCCACTTCAATGCATCAAATTAGGAGGAAACCAGCTAAAACGAGTCGTGTCGACCAGATGTTTAGGGCTGCAAATTGAATGTAATCTGGGCTGGAGCAGTCATGTCTTGGATTTAATTCTGTCATTTAGTCAAAAACTCAATCTACTGAAATCTTTGTACTTCTTGCCAATTAATGCAAAGCTAGACTTTTATTTCAAAGTTGTGTTACCTTCCATCACGTACGGAATTTTGATATGGGGTTCATGTGGAAAGGTTTAACTTAATGTTTAAGTTTCCTGTTTAAGAAATAGAAAACATACAAATCTTCTCATTTCATGGGAATATCCTGAGTCTGCAATCACGGCTTCAATTTTTGAATTGCAGAATAATTATATGCATTATCTAGTGTATATAAGATATCTATGCCTTTTTCGCAATTTGAAAGCATATTTTTATGGGGTACACAGCATTTATGGACAACCCACAGGAAGAATATCAAATTATAATGACTCAAGTAACTAACAATCGAATGAAAAGCACCAAGGTTGTTTGACACTTGTATCGAGTATGGCACACTGTATGAACAGATCAAGCCAAAGCGAGTCTGAAATTTACCTAGAAGATTCTGAAAATGAAGACTATAATCTTGAAGGTCCTGTTCCTGTGTTAATATCTCATCACACATCAAAGTGTGCTCAGAAATAAGAGCAAAGATTTTGGATGAACATACTTCATCCCATATTCCAAAACTATTTAGGAGATCATATTCTGTTTCAATATATTCCACTTCCATGCTTCACAATATTATCAGCTAGATCCTTATCAATTAACATGGAATGAAGCAAAGAACAATCCAATGTTGATTCAGTTTGATAATCAGACAAAACCATGTTGATCAAGCTCTCAAAAACTGTGTCTTCATCTAACAGACACCTGACCTTCTTAACTATGTTTATGGTACCTACTGCATTTTCATACTCCCCATCACATACAGAGCAGCATTTATTTTGTTTTGTAATGCTAAATCCAAAGTAATCCAATAATTTGAAATAATTAAATGAGGGCGAAGCCTCTGACAAAATCTCGACGAAGCGAGAGGTTTTGAAAATAAAAAATTTTGAGGCCAAAGCCTCAACAGGGATCACAGCGAAGTGCAATCCGTATAACAACAAATATTGAGGGCGAAGCCTCGACCCACCACAAAGGGTGATATAGTTGTATTTTAACATAAACAAGTAATGGTATATAAATGAGGATAAGAAAAATAAAAATGCGACCACCTGTGTGCTAAGCACAGCGTGAAAGAAACTGAATGGCCTTGAGGATGGCGCCCAGATAACTTCTATACAAAGTATATTGAGCTCTGTGGGTGTAATGGACGCCATCGGACAGAAAAGGAGAAATGGTTGGTTGAGTAAAGCCTTTATGTCTCCAACAGAAGACATTGTGCTTATCTTCTAACACAACCGTAAGGTACTGGTTCAAGATCGCAACCTCATTAAATTTTGAAGAAGAGGCCCGATTGGTTACCAAACACACGCCAACAACTCTGACGGATGGAACCCCGAGCAACATTCACTCTTGACGCCTCGGTGGACTTTCGAAATGACTATCTGATTGTAGTTTCAGCAGTTTTAGTTTTTCATTCCTTTCTTTGGAGGGTCCAGTTACAGCGATTCTAATCTAGCCTTGTCAGCATTCGTGTCAAACCAAAACGATATCCTGAAATTATATTCAATCGGACGGAATGTACGATTTACTTGTAATATTGTGAAATTAATATATATACATATACATACATACATATACATACATATACACACACACCAATACTCGCCATTACCAACTTATGAGGACACTAACTTGTGGGGACACTGCTTTTGATAATAAGTGTGGATTTCAAACTTTGGGAGCAAGTTACTAATGTCGTTTTACTTTCAGGCGTAGCATAAAATTGTGCTTTTATCTGCATTTTGCACACACAGAATTATGGGGACATTTATGTCCAGACTTGTGGGGACATAGTGTGTACCAACTTGTGGGGACAGTGGTGTATTTAAAATTGTGGGGACACTTCGTTTGTTGCTTTCCGAGCCATTCGTGTTTTTGGAAACTTGTGGGGACAGTTTTGCGTTCTATGTGTACTACCTACTGCAAGTGCAGTTGCCTATTATACCGGTTTAATTTTTATTTTTAGTGATAAATATTACATGAGACTCGGTCACCAATTTAGATCCTGGACAGTATTTTCCCAGTAGTATTATATTTTAATATTTTTTAAGACAAAAGATTCTTGTAGAGCAATAGAAAATCGCCTGGATGTGTATTGAATTAGCCTTTCTCATGCAAATATCCGCCATTTCTGGATGGCTACTCTCGTTAAAAAATGCAGACAATTAAAATGATGTGAAAAGCAATTTTTCAAAATAAACTAACCTAACCATTTACAAAGCAAATTTACCATCATTCGTCCAAAAAATTATAAAAAGTTGCTGTTATGTAGACTTGTCTCACAGACTTGGCTGAAATATCAATCCATCAAGATACACAAATATAGTCTCCCCACAAGTCTAGTATGCAATCACATTCATGTCCCCACATGTCAGGAAATATAAATGCATCAAGATACATTAATGTCCCCATAAGTCTAGTTTGCAGTCACGTTCATGTCTCCAGAAGTCAGGGAATATAAATGCATCATTCCATCAAGATACACAACTATAATGTCCCCACAAGTCTAGTGTGCAATCACATTCATGTCCCCATAAGTCAGGGAATATATAAATCATAGATATAGGAGATCTAGATTGCTAACGCATACCTAGCGCAGGCTGGGCCTACATGATAAATCCAAGATGGCGGTACAACAGGGCAAAAAGACTATAGATTCTATTACGAAAATCAGGATTTTTGCAGTTTTTGCCGTCACATTGTTTCGAAACTTATTCGGTCAAGTTTTATGGTAAAGGGAAACTTACCGCGAAGATTTTGAGCATATATATGATTGAATTGGATGAAAACTCACAAAATTATCCATCAATAAAAGTTTGTGTGAAATGGTCACTTGGTCAGTTTGAGCATTTCATTGCCAGAAATACTGTGCTATGTTGACATCTAGCCTTGTGAATGGTGTTTTATACTTGCAACAAACATTGTGAAAGATGTAGAGAAATAGCATGAGAATTAATTGTGGTAGTCGTATTCGTTCAGGTCAAGAATGCCCAAGACTTGGAATTATGAAATGGACATATTGTATTTATACTGTCCAGTCAAGATTGTTTAGTGTAGTTTGGATGGATTTATATTTTTACATCTTTTATAGATCGGTATCCGGTAGCTGATATTTTGGGATAAAAATCCATGCTTATGACAGACTGACAGTAACTATATTCTTTTTGAATATAAAATTATAATTGTGTTATTGTTCCTGTCATTTAGTTAATGACCACATTTTTTTGGATTTTTCAGTATGTATAATACTTAACTGGAATTGTATTTTATAAACATTTGAACTGGCATTTTATATTTTAATTATTGTAAATATATGATCTAGGGAATAGGGGCCTTAAATGATAGCCATGTGGTTTCTGTTAGGTCCCTAGCCAGCTAGCTCCAATTCTTGTAATTAACTGTGGCAATTGTGTTTTGACGTTAAAACCAATCTTACGTTCACAAAAGCGGGAAGTATATGATCCTAAACTATAGATTTCACGTTTAAACAGTATAAAACACCATTCACGAGGCTAGATGTTAACATAGCACAGTATTTCTGGCAATGAAACGCTCGAACTGACCAAGTGACCATTTCATACGAACTTTTATCGATGGATAATTTTGCGAGTTTTCATCCAATTCAATCATATATATGCTCAAAATCTTCGCGGTAAGTTTCTCTTTACCATAAAACTTGACCGAATAAGTTTCGAAACAATGCAACGGCAAAAACTGCAAAAATCCTGATTTTCGTAATAGAATCTATAGTCTTTTTGCCCTGTTGTACCGCCATCTTAGATTTATCATGTAGGCCCCGCCTGTGCTACGTATGCGTTAGCAATCTAGATCTCCTATATCTATGATATAAATGCATCAAGGCATATATAATGTTCCCACAAGTCTAGTGTGCAATCACATTCATGTCCTCACAAGTCAAGAAATAGTGTAAATACATAAATATACACTATATAATCTCCCCACAAGTATAGTGTGCAATCACATTCATGTCCCCACTAGTCAGGAAATAGTGTAAGTAGCCTATGTTAATAAACACTAATATACAATGTCCCCATAAGTATGGGTTGCAATCACTTTCATGTCCCCACTAGTCAGGAAATAGTGTATGTAGCCTACATCAATATACACTAATATACAATGTCCCCATATAAATCAGGAAATATAAATGCATCAAGGATAAACAAATGGCACCAGTGAAATGTGGATGGGATTTGGCAAATGTAAATAAAAGTTTGTACTGACTTTATATAACAAGAATAACAGTCCAAGCAAACGATGTCAGAACGAACCAACAAAGTGCAGCAAAAACAAAAAAATTGCATAATGGTTAGGTTGAAAGTTGAAAAATCGTTTTATTATGACATTAATTAGTCTCCATCGCAGTCGTTCTTTGTGTCGTTGTTTGAGAGCTTAAGTTTCGCATTTGGAGGGCAATATTTACGGCAAACAGCAAGAATGCATGATCATGACACAAATTTAAGCTAAAAAATATGTCTACCTCGCATTTGTTGTTTGTCGCAAATGCGAAACTTAAGCCTTCTGCAGCTAAGCCTGGTTTCCGTAACGATCGTAAAGCAATCAGTCACGAGCTTTCCCAGCCAAAATACAACATTTTTAAAATTGAAAATATGCTGAGTGATTATAACTAGAGAATACCCAGGATTTATATGTGGTTTAATGGTATATAGAATAAACTGTTATAAACTGGCTGTTGAGATTTTTACTACCATTATGACTAATAACATATATTATTCAAACCGGGCTACTCCTCCTCACGAGTGGTTGCTTGTCTGCAAGGACATGTGCTTTTCATTTTTTCAGCCTGGCTGATCACCGCACGTCTTGTAAAACATTTTGGAAACATTTTTCATTCACTCTGTAATATCATAGCTACTTCGAAATCCTTTGTTTTGCAAGGAACGATTAATAATAATTTACCTCATTGCTAAAACATGAGGGACAATTAGAAACTAATCATCCCACGGGAGGATTAGTTACTCATCCTTTATAAGTAACCTCTTAAGGCGGTTTTCCAGTCCTCGCACGCAGCTCGCTGCGAGTGCATGCATCTAATTAAAATTAATGGTTTAGCATTGTGATTGGATGAAAGTGTTCATGCATCACTCGCGGCTTCGTGCGATGACTGGAAATCTGCCTTTATGCAGGGTGAGTAAAAAAACTGACACCTATGCGGCTAATTTGAATATCAAACGTATCAGTTTTTTACTCACCCTGTACAGGGTGTCCCCAAAAATGTACCCCTCTATACAGAGTGTCCCAAAAAAGAGAAAACTATTGAAATCACCGATAACAATTTAATTGTTAGAATTTAAATGCCTTAGCCCTCTGTTGGTTCCCACAAGTGCATAAATTATTGACATATTTATGCATAAAGGGAGCTATTTAAGAAGCTGCTTTAAATTCCCAAGAGCAGAAAATCACACACTTTACAAAGAGATGTTCTTAACTAAATTACATGCACCTTGTCAATATTTTACGCATCATTACGTTCAGCTTTTTGCTGGGGCATTCAATTTTAACAATAAGTGATTTCAATAGTTTTCGTTTTTTGCGGGACACCCTGTAGAGTCAGATTTTCATTGATGTAAAACGTGTATTGTTACACCTTTGGGAGTTTATTATAGTTATGGTCTCTAAAACGAACAGTAACACAAAAATGTAAAATTACAAATTTAATCCGTCATTTCGCTAAAGAATGTATTTAGATAATAGATAATAAGTTTAAAACCTCATTACGCTTCATTATCTTCATATCATGTTTGAAATTTGAATTGCATTCTATGCGACCAAAATTTGATGTATAAAATAGGCCTCAGAGACTACTCACAAAGAAAACCTTGAAATAACTATATCACCTCCATCTCCGAAGCTGCCTCATTGCAGTTTTAAAGAATTTCAACCACCCAATGAGAGCTCTGTGCAACAAATCATCAAGTCTCTGTCTACGAAGACCTGTTCGTTAGATCCTATCCCTACTCATGTGCTTAAGAATCATATAGAATCCTTGACTCCTATATTTACAGATATAGTTAAAAACTCACTCTCAGAAGGAGTATTTCCAAACACACTAAAGATATCTCATCTTAGCCCACGTCTGAAGAAGCCAGACCTTGATAAAGATCTATTTCCAAACTTTAGACCGATCGCCAACATAGCTATTCTTAGCAAAGTCTTAGAGAAAACAGTTGCAGTTCAAACACAAGATTTCCAGAATTCAAATAACCTTTATCCTTCTTTCCAATCAGCTTATCAAAAATTCCATTCTACAGAGACAGCGTTACTGAAAGTAACTAATGACATCTTAAGAACCCTTGACAATCATCAGGATGTCATTCTTGTAATGCTGGATCTACCTTAGATCTACCTTAGATCACGATATATTATTGGCAAGACTTGAATCATATTTTGGATTTTTGAATACAGTAATAAAATGGTTTAAATCATATCTCACTGGACATTCGCAATCTGTTGTAATTGGTGTTGTTGTGTCCACATTAAGACATCTTGAATATGGCATGCCACATGTTCAGTCTTAGGCCCCTTGCTATTTACACTCTACATAGCTCCACGTGAAGACGTCATATCGAAATACGACCTGGACTTCATGTTTTATGCTGATGATTCCGATCTGTATGTCGCTATAAATCCTAATAATCCATTGACGTCCTATGAAACACTTAGCGATTGTATAAATGAAGTTATCTTGTGGAACACCAGAAATATGCTACTTTGTAACCCTGGAAAAACTGAAGTTCTTCATCTCTCATCTCGGTTTAAAAAACATCAAAATCTACAAGAAAATTTCTCATTTGCCAACACTACTGTCCAAGTGTCGGATAAAGTGGTCAACTTAGGAAATGTACTTGACAAGAACATGACTTTATCCAGCCATATAAATGAGATGTGTAAGAAAGCCATTCTAAACATAAAATCTATTGGCCGGATAAGAAAATATCTGTATAAAGAAGACCTAAAAGGACTTGTAAACGCACTGGTAATTTCTCGTCTTGACTATGCAAACAGTATATTGTATGGACTCCCCAAGTACGAGCTGGACAAATTGCAACGAGTCCAGAATGCAGCAGCCCGGCTAATTACAGGGAAAAAGAAATCTGATCATATAACACCCGTACTGAAAGAATTACATTGGTTACCGATTAAATATCGAATAAATTTTAAAATAATTCTCCTAGTTTACAAGTCACTACATAACCTAGCTCCAGATTATCTTAAAAACATTATTGAAGAAAGATGTCCTACACATACACTTCGATCCTCCCGATGTTCACTGCTTTCCACTCCAAAGATATACACCACGACATATGGAAAGCATGCTTTTTCTCATGCTGCCCCGGAACATTGGAACTCTTTGCCAAAATACATTAAATCCGCTGAGTCTATTTTAGAATTTAAATCTTTTTTGAAGACTTATTTGTTTAAGGAGGCATATGCTTGCTAACATTATATCTAATATATTATATACGAAAGTACTTTGTTCCACTAAATCTATTTTATCTGTAATATAAGTTTAAATTTTAACTAATATATAATGTAAATATAAACAATTTCAGTAAATTTAAATAGTTTTAAGCCATTGTAAGCGCATTGAGATTTTGAAATGCGCATAAGAACATTATTATTATTATTATTATAAGCAGCCACTAGTGCGGAGGGATAAAAAGTAAACTAGAAATTAAACGGGCTGCTAGGCAGACTAAACATTTATTAATGATTTAAATAACTATATAAAAAATATATATTTTCCTAATGGATACTTAACAATGTATATAGTACTTAGAAAAGCTGTATATTTTTAATTACGAACTATGTATATACAGTGTAATATAAAAAACATACAGTTTTAAAATGATTGCAAAATTATCAATCCGCTATTTTTATATAAAATGTACTATAAATATAGTTTAGATAGAGGCTGGTGGGTTAATATTTAAATTTTAACTTGTCACAAAAATAGCAAATTGGACATAACTTCACTGAACTGTGGAATCGCATAAAAAAATTGTATCGCCACCACTCCCAGAAACGTCTACGACTGGATCCAGTCTATTCCTATAGCCATCTATTTTTATTATTTTTTTAATATTCAGCAGTTTTTCACTAAGAGCTAGTCAAAATTTACCAAAACCTAGCAGGCGTTTAGTGCGGGCTGAAGAAGCAGCTAAAGCAAACCTGCCATTTTACTTTCATCCAATCACAATGCCAAACTGTTAATTTTAATTAGATGCAAGAACTCGCAGCGAGCTGCGAGGAGCTTCGTGCAAGGACTGGAAAATCGCCTTTAGGCTGGACCGCATAAACATGTTTTTGCAGGTTTACAATACTAATTTTAAACAGACAATCAGCGTTTAATTATAATTGTTACCAAGAACCGCATTGGCTGTTCAAAATTAGAATGATTGTAAACATGCAAAAATATGAGTTCTGAGGTCGTAAACAGTTCGTGAAGCAAGTGGCGGCGATACAAATTTTTCATGTAATTTCACACTTCGGTAAGTTTAATTCTTTCCAGCATATTCGTTATAATGAAACTTTGTTTGGCATATGACTAGTATTTCAGTGAAACATTGAACAATCACAATCATATTTGCTAAATTAATTGGCTTTATTACAACCTGATTTAACTCTGACTTGCAAGATGATATATAGGTGTTGATTGATAGTAATCGAACAATGAACAATAACAATATAGTGAATGAGTTTGGCTCAGAACTAGGTTGGTGTCTGCATGACAGCAGTGCGTGTTTTCAAGCTGTCGAGACTCACTCTTCAGGTATTTAAATGATAATTTGTTTTATCGTTTATAAAATTATAATTTGTTTTTACCGACTAAAGTGTCACAAATGTGGTAAAAATACCTCAAGTATAAAGTTAATAAAGTATGACTGAAACCCATTAACCTATATTAAGTTTATCAAAAGTTTTAAATTACTCACACATGATAAACCGCATTTTTGTAATGACGTAAGAACGGCGCAATTAAAAATATACTTAATCGGAAAGACCAAACGTGTTATAAGTGGACTTGGCTTGCAAGTAACTATGTACGAAACAGCTTTAAAGAGTGTTATAGAAAAATTTAGGCAGCTGAGTCTTAGATGGGGCCTATATTACGAAGTTAGTCGACAAGCGTAAGATCCAGGCTAACGATAGACAATCGTTGCAAGAGTTGTCGTTTGACGTAATGAATTACGTAGCAACCTTCAAACAAATTGATCATTTAGCTGATGTTAATGCCACCGAGAACCATCGTAAAATTATAACGAGGTTACCTGATCATCGGATTGATGAATGGAAAGGTGTCAGATCTTAGACAAACCCATTTCTTGAGCAGAAATTCGGAATTCGGCCGAATTTGATCCTAATTTCAGGTAACCACGAGAGAAACGGCATCCACTCCACACAAAAAATTTAAGAAACCCCTCAATGTTAGCTGTGTGTGCTCAGAAGAATATCATGCTGTAGATTGTCCCACTTTTTCCAGTTTTTCTATCGATAAAAAATTTCGGCATGCTAAAGTTCAGCGATTGTGTTTTTCTTGCTTAAACCGGGGTCACATGACTAGCGACTGTAAGTCAAAAGTATGATACAATATGAATGAATGTTTTCGTTTTCATCATCAGCTGCTCCACTCAGACTCTTTCCCACCTCCAATGTCTTTAAGTGTAACAACATCTGCACTCGACAAACAAAGTATCATGCCTGTAGTGAGAGCGAAATTCAGGTCTGTGAATGGAAAAGTTTGTGCAATAGATCTGATCCTTTATGTACTGTATAGTCACTCCCATTTATAATATGAAGTTCGATAAGGTTTACCTTTCCATCCTGTTGCTAAAAGAACAACACTCGGGTGGCATGTCGACCCTAAGTTACTTGAACTTTACCAGAAAAATCAATTTAGAGAAATGCCACAATTTCGAGATATTGGGAGTGCAAGCACCTGACTGCAACTGTCCGTAAGAAACCATGTCCAGAGATAGAAAGAAAGCGATGGGAGATGTTTGAGTCTCGTGTGCATTGCTTGATCAAAGATATGTAATTGGTCTCCGATGGAAGAAAGATCCTGTACACCTACCGAATAATTACCCTGTGTCGAAGCGACGCCTCGGATCTTTAGAGAGAGGTTTAAAGGAAACTTGACCAAAGCAAAGAAATACAACGACGCAGTTTGTGAGTACAAAGCAAACAGATTGGCTCGACACGGAGATTGAGAATACGAAGGGATCTGTATATTATTTACTACACCATGGTATATATCACTCTGGACATAAAAGCACACCTTCACGAATTGTATTTGACCCAACGTGCTTCTACCAAGGATTTTCACTAAATTCATTCCTTTACAAAGCTGCATGCCTGATTGGAAGCTTGCTTGGCTTCCGCCTCTGTTTTCGAAAAGAAACAGTTACATTTTAATTAAAGATGTTTCTACAAGTTTTATTGCCCCAAAGCGACTGTCAGTTCACAGATTTCTGTGGAGAGGAATGGAAGTGACGTAAGAATGAACAACTTATATCCTCCTTTGAGTTACGTTTGGTAACAACAACAACAACATTTATTTGTGTCTATAAGCATTTTACAGTTTTTTTATCACACTCAGCAAGATATATTTAAAGACACCGGTTGCTTAATTAACCATAATGGGCTAACTAAATCCTTAAGCAACCGTGACAAACCTTGCCCAGATAAGGCGAGTTTTGTGATGTTAAGAGTGAATGTCAGTAAAAATCGAACATATGAGATATTTCGCTGCCATGACTGAAAAATCAATTTTGCTCAAATTTTGCCCAGATATACCTTATTATATCGGAAAATGCACCATATATTTTTTTAGGTCAAATGCTTTTTTAACTTTGAGAAAATGCCGTTTTAACACGACCCACCTGTTGTTACTTTTAAGAATAGAAATAATCGTAGATTTGGAGCACACTTATCTTACTTCATTTACGATACCCTCTTAACAAAACCAATTTTCACCATGCGATAAAGCTCCAAATCAATCATGCTTCTACTTGTTGGCTCTTTAATAAACAAGCTTTCAATTGACGTAAATACTTCTTTTGGCAATCACTGTCCAATATTGTCTACTTTTAATAGTGCTATTAACATACAAATCGATGAGCTGTTTAGGGTTTATATAATTTATATATAAATTTATTTATGTATAAATTTCCCAAAATTAGAACTTCAATTTTTGTTTTGTTCCAGTTTGATCCATATAATAATGTACATTTACATATCGACTATCGAGTATAAATGTTTACGAAGACATAAGTTAATTATTAAGCAGCTGTTAATAGAGTACGTGTGAAATGAACATTTATCCATAGAAGGATTTGTTATTTTATTATATATTCTACCACCTCAAACTCAAATTATACCAAATAGTTTAGAATAATTATTTTAATGTGTGTTCACTTTGATGCACAGTTAAAATAATCAGTAAAATTACAGTTTATTTTGATACACTATTGTCTATTAATCTTGTTATATTCCACAAGTACTAGTACCCAAAAATACGGCATTGAGATATGTTCGCCCACTGCGACACCAGAAATTATTATTGTCGCCCCACATGTCACGTTTAAAAAAATGAAAGCTTGTTGCTCGTTTAACGCCGGATTAACCACATGTCAGATGCGGCAAATGCCTCGGGCCTCGCACTTATGGGGGCCTCACGCTTCACTGTGCCACGCCCATTTTTACGAGAACACAGCCATTTTCTATTGGGACACCAATTTTAGGTGCCTCGCGAATTTAGGGACCATGCGCATTTAGGGCCCCTAGGCTTGGCAGTTGGCCCCAGCATGGCCACAGGAAAATATGCAATACTTGTGCGCATATAATCTCCAGTCGCGTCGAGCTGTTATATTATGATCCTGTTTATACATGTTGACCCAACAACTGGGCCAGGCAGGCCATTGTCTCGTTTATAATTGATGTCAATAAATTGAAATATTGAAAAACATTATTTAACAATTTTGTGTTTCTTTAAATTCAAAAGTTTTTAAAACAAGGCCGGGGGGGGGTGTGGGCTTGCGCTAAAATCTGCCACAAGCCCTGCGCGACGTTAATCCGGCCCTGGTCACTTGTTGGTAATTCTTGTGGGTTTTAATGCCAATTGCCAAAGATCGAAAGAGAGCCCGATGACTTTCCCCGTCGGAGAATTACTGGCGCAGCCCAGGCCAGCTCAGTGAAATATGGGGCCCAGGGCCAATTATACCTTTGGGACCCCGGTGAACCACAATTATCCTCCCCTCCATCGACAAACTTTTTTCCCCTTGCAAATTTGTATTTGCCGGCCCTCCTTGAGCTGGGGTCGCGGAGAAAATTGCTCCCTTTGCCCCCCCTTTCTCCCCCTGCATGTGCAGCCCTGGCGCTTTTGGCCCTGGTCTTTTTCAAGTAGTTTTTTTGTCCCGAAAAAGTAAAAGACTAAGAAATGGTGATTAAATTATTTACTACGGTATGTTATTTAATAACGAGCCAGCTAGGGTTATGGTAGGGATCAGGGTTAAGTTCTAAAGTTTGTGTTCGGTATAAGGTTAGTGTAAAGCTTTGTTATGTTTTGTCATTCTGAGACCAGCTCAACATGCATGCATACCCGTCTACTATCGTCAAGAAACAATCAATACGTATAATCCGTTGTAGTCTGTGGGATTTTAATGAGATCAATAGCGTAAACCTTGCAGTTTTAACAGACATTAGCCAAATTCATATTAGAGACGGGAAACTTGTAGTAGATGGGAAACTCGTCTAATATGAATCCGGGAACAGACGAGTTTCACGTACGAACTTTCCCGTCTAACTTACCGGTCTAAGCGGACGGGAAAGTTAGACCGAAATCTCATCAAGACGGGAAACTCGTCTTAAATTTGAATTTGTCCGTCCCAAAATCATATTCAGACTGGTTTTTACAGACGAGTTTCCCCTCTAAGACGAGTTTCGCGTCCCTAATATGAATTCGGCTATTCAAATATAAGGGCTAGCTGGTAAACTAAAAATAAAAACTCCTTATATGGATAAACATTATAAACGTTCATTTCATGTACGCGCAGGCTAACAGCTGCTTAATAATTAACTTACGTATTTGTAAACATTAGTCCAGCCCTTCACGTTTCTGTTTGAGGGTCTGGCTAATAAAATTCTGGGTATGGCTAATACTAGTCTGCTCCAGTGAGGCGCCGGCTATTAATGAGCGGAGCAAGTATACAAACAGCGGAAACGTCAACAAATAAAAGAAAATTTTATTATGCGTTCATGACACTGTACACAGATAAATATAATCACTTAATCAGCATAATTTTCACTGTCAGTATCTGTGACATCGCTGTCTTCATGATCTTCAATTTCTTTGTCGTCGTCGTCATCATCATTGTCATCGCCATCGGACTCATCACTCTCAAAAAAAGCGTCTGTAATCCAAGCTTATTTGTTTTTCAAACTCTCTTGTAAATGATTATCAATCTTCTGCGCCTCTTCAATTTCTGATAGTTCATCGATGTCTACAGTTTGTGTACTTGAGGATAAGCTTTTCTTTTGGACAACACTGATGAAACTGCGAGGGCACATTCTGTGCTTTTCATTTGCATTCCTTACAGCAACTTCCTCCATTAACTCTTGGTATTCTTTCGTTTTCAATGGAGGTCCATTGATGGAAATCATAAGTAAAGCATTCAGCAAGTCACTCTTCATGCTGCTTCTGGACCTTGTCTTAATTCTCTTCACAGCACTTGCTCCCCGCTCTGGCCATGCATTAGTTACTGGGGTCACTAAAGCTACCTTTGCTACTCTGTAGACAAGTGCGAACTGTTCATCGTGTTGATAATCTTTGACAATTTTCCTAAGAACCCATTCCGTTGGGGAAAATTTTATCTTCATATTATTTGATTCAACATTATCTTTAAATTGCAGCCACTTGGTTTTCAATTGGAGAAGTTCATATTTCATATCTTTCCATTGTTCCAAGAAGTCATTTCCTATTTGTTGTTCCCGGTAAAAGTGCTCCTTGATTGCAGTAATCTCAGATTGTCCGTATACTTTGAAATCTGGAGTGTTGATGTCACCTGGGTTACATCAAAGACCGAAAATGATTCCAAGATCGCTAAACAGTCGGGCGGAAAACGATCATCAATATTCTTGCAAATAGCCTTCAAATATTTCTTCACCCGTTCCTGTATAATTTTCTTGGATTGATCTGCCATTGATAAGTTGCATAATGGAAGCCTG
>CACRXK020012326.1:0-15264 GCA_902702795.2 Paramuricea clavata
ACTGTAAAAGACAGTTTCATGTATACGCGCATTCACTAATGAGTAATGACAACTTATAAGCCATACATTTTCCGATAACGACAAAACGCTTGTGTAGCCTTTAGTCGCTCTCAGTGACTAATAAATTTTTTTGAGGGGGGGCAAAATGGGGGGGGGAAAGAATTTGGGGGGGATGCCCCCCCTTGCCCCCCCCCTGGCGCCGCCACTGGTCCTTTTTGCAGTAGTAAAGACTCTGTAAAAGCCATTTCCGACGTTATAGAGACTCCATATTTCAAAAATTTTCGTTTGGCTCGTGAACGACATAAAATCGTTTGATTTTGGTCATATACAAAAGTGCCCCTTTTAGCCAATTATGCTCCTCCACTTTCAAAAAGCTTCCGCGGCCTCTGGCGAAATCCGTATGAGAAGTTATTTCAGTCACAACCGGTGACATTTTTATTAGACTTTGTCTTTTCTATCTCTACAGAACTCTACAGTATAGCAACCTCGTACACAGGGCTTTTTGCTTCCGCTGTTGGATGGTCAGCCAAAAAGGCCCTGGGTACGAGGTTGAGAGTAGCGACCTTAAGCATGTAGGACGGGAACGCGACGGCGACGGTAAATAAACTCGTTGAACAAAATGATTGCAACAGAAAACCTGTCGTCTACTATCCATCATATGAAAGTAATACATTTTAATGATCAAAATTAACACTGGGTTTATGATTGAGAAAGTTCCAGGAACCAATTTAAAATAGAGGTTATCCCAACTTGAAATGTAAGCGTTGTATACAAGACGTAATAATATTTATTACTGTAATTACTGTATTTTGATATCAGTATATTGATATCAGTATAATTATTGTTTCCACCGTACCGTCTCCATATCTATCAGAGCAAGTTTGTAGTATAAAGGAGCCCAATTTTATAAGCCTTTTGGTTTCTTTTGGGCTTCCTTGCCTTCTCCTATTCACTTATTAAATTTGTAAATATCTAACTTGTGGCAGAATAAATTGATTTGACCACTAGAGAGTTTAAGTTCGACTTCCGATACCAATACCGATACTAACAACATGTCTGCGCATGCTCTCTGCTCGCAAGAAGCACGAGGACAAGTGTATTGGAAGTCACCACTACCGAAGTCGGCCTTGTATTGGAAGTCGGGGGAATTGTAAGATAAACTCATATAACGAAATACAGTAACGAAGCGAAGGAATTATTGGCAAATGGAGAAAATATCGACGAAAATATGAAGGATCGTTTAAACACGTTGCACGATCTTCTTGAGGAAAAATTACAAGTAGTAAAGAAATTTGACGAAGAAATCTTACAGTTGTGCGAAGTTAAAGAAATAGAAAACGAGATTGAAGTATCCGAGGAATTAAATTCACGAGTTCTTCATGTTAAAAAACAAATATCCAAGTTTTTTGCGAAGAAAATCGACGATACGGGAAAAGTACCTATTCACGATATATCTATACCTGATTCAAATACCTCGCAAGTAGAAATAACAGAGGTAGGTGAAATTTCCTCTGAAATTATTAAATGTCAATAATGAAACAATAAACGAACAGGACAATGTTAATTCAACCCAAGATCCTACACCAAGTAACCCAACCTTAATTCACCCAGACCCTAGTAATCCAGCACCCAGTAGTCAATCAAGTGGAAATTACGTCATAGGTTATGGTGCAAAAACGAAGCTTCCAAAGTTAACTTTACTCCGGTTCAGAGGAGATATTACTGAATTTCAACCATTTGGGGATAGTTTTGAAAATGCTGTCCATAAGAATACAAGTTTGTCAAGCATTGACAAATTTAATTACTTATATTCCTTGTTGGAGGGTTCAGCATTACTGGTTATTAAGGGGTTGGCTTTGACTGAAGAAAACTACAAAGTTGCAATAGATATTCTCAAACAACGTTATGGAAATACACAAATTGTCATATCCGCCCACATGGATGAAATGTTAAAACTTCCCGATTGTTCGACTGGAAAGGTACGCGATCTTCGAAGAGTGTATGATAAAATTAATGTTAACGTAAGAGGGCTTGAGGCCCTTGGAGTAAAATCGGAACAGTATGGTAGTCTACTTATTCCAGTTATCATGTCAAAACTACCACCTGAGTTACGAATCCATGTTGCAAGAAAGACTGCCAGTGAACTTTGAAAAATTGACGATATTCTGGAAATTATTCGAAAGGAAGTAGAAGCACGGGAGATCAGTGAGAGTGTTCGTACCACAGAATAGATATAGAGCAGAAGGTTCACTCAAGGGTAAAAAGTGTGCCAGAATGTCAGCCGACTTCCGGCGTGGCCGCCATGTTGAAAGCAACCAAACCAGAGGAAATTTTATAGGAGTTAATATGGCGGAATACGAAGAAGAGGTTGTTCTTTGATTTAATTGTCACTATGAGGATGAGAAACGAATTTAAGCGTGGAATTTGGCCATTGTCATACATCGATTAATTTCACCTCGGTCTTTGGCGAATAGTGATAAACATATAAAGTTATATAGTTATATACAGTCTAGGACCTGTATATGAGTTTGTATGCATTTCATTTAAGACAGATAATCTCAACTGTTTTAGGGTAAGTTGACCATGACGGTCAACATGGTAACGCTGCCCGAACCCCAATCCGGGGCGAAACGTCTGAAACTGACCACACCCAAAAATGACACTTTCGCCATACTGCTATCTACCAAACCATAAAAGCTTTGGCTATTCTGAGGTGCTTATATGGTTCAGAGATGGTACTTTTGGGGGTGGTCATTGGTAAATGTGAAATGCCAAGCACTAATATTTCACAAGAAAATGGCCAAGCAATAATCATAGTTAAAGGTCAATTTGTGGCTTGCAAATTCAGATAAACAGCAGTGGACTTACATTACCTTTTTCCCTAAATCTTTTTGATAGAAACATAAATTGTACTTATTTAAATATATTATCACTGGTTTGGTGTAAAATAGTTAATATTTTCTGACCGAAATAATAATTCGAAATGTGCCTACCTCCTGCAAATGGACGTATTTGGCCAATTTCTCCACTTTACTCCGCTGTTTATCGGCGATCTCGTCGACATCCTACAAAAAATGTAAATCATCTCAGACGTAGTGGTATCAAGAACATTTTAAACAAGTTTCAACTTGGTTTCAAGTAGATCATACCTGTTTAACCATCGACAAGGTAAATCCACAACTTTGTCCAAATTCGGCGCCATTTTGTCATCCCATGTCGCTTGTTAACAATTCAGCCTTGTTACTCTTCCATCCAAGCCGTTTCCATTCCACTAATTATAAATTTAACCCTTTATAACAGGAGGAAACTAAAAAATCTAAACAAAATATAAGAAATACTCCATTTTATCACCATGTAAAATTTTGCTCACAAGTCTTTCAAAACATTCCGTACAAATATCGTGTGACAAAGTAACAGGGACGTGACAGGAGGGGGTGAATTATTTCACGAAGATAGAAGGCTGCGTGAAATAGACTAGTCTAAAAGCTAAATACAATCATACAAATGTTTGTTTTATTTCTTGTAGCGACAAATATATACATATTATTTATTAATATGAAAAAGTCATACAAATTAAATGTTGATTGTTGGTTTTACCCTAATGTGTGGGCATTCCTTTCATTTTTCAAGTCTCTCCCCCCCCCCCTGTCACGTCCCTGTTGCTAAACCACGCGAGATTTGTACGAAATGTTTTGAAGGACTCGTAAACAACATTTTACAGGGTGATAAAATGGCGTATTTCTTGTATTTTGTTTAGATTTTTAGTTTCCTCCTGTTATAAAGGGTTAAATGTATTATTAGTGGAATGGAAATGGCTTGGATGGAAGAGTATCAAGGCTGAATTGTTAACAAGCGACATGGGATGACAAAATGGCGCCGAATTTGGACAAAGTTGTGGATTTACCTTGTCGATGGTTAAACAGGTATGATCTACTTGAAACCAAGTTGAAACTTGTTTAAAATGTTCTTGATACCATTATGTCTGAGATGATTTACATTTTTTGTAGGATGTCGACGAGATCGCCGATAAACAGCGGAGTAAAGTGGAGAACTTGGCCAAATACGTCTATTTGCAGGAGGTAGGCACATTTCAAATTATTATTTCGGTCAGAAAATATTAACTATTTTACACCAAACCAGTGATAATATATTTAAATAAGTACCAATTATGTTTCTATCAAAAAGATTTAGGGAAAAAGGTAATGTAAGTCCACTGCTGTTTATCTGAATTTGCAAGTCACAAATTGACCTTTAACTATGATTATTGCATGGGCATTTTCTTGTGAAATATTAGTGCTTGGCATTTCACACTTACCAATGACCACCCCCAGAAGTACCATCTCTGAACCATATAAGCACCTCAGAATAGCCAAAGTTTTTATGGTTTGGTAGATAGCAGTATGGCGAAAGCGTCGTTTTTGGGTGTGGTCAGTTTCGGACGTTTCGCCCCGGATTGGGGTTCGGGCAGCGTTACCATGTTGACCGTCATGGTCAACTTACCCTAAAAGAGTTGAGATTATCTGTCCTAAATGAAATGCATACAAACTCATATGCAGGTCCTAGACTAATATTAGTTTATAATGTTTTGGACCAGAGTTGGTTGCTTTCAACATGGCGGCCAAGATCCGGAAGTAACATGTGCCGGCACAAAAACTTCAAAGGTTCCGAGTCGAGTGAAGCTTCTGCCTATTTCTATTTTGTGGTTCGTAGAAGCAATTCTAGTTTTAATGACATTCGCAAGCAAAACGAAGTATGGAAACCAAATCGACAGCGGAATTACAGTTCATCTGCGGCAAGTCTATTCGTTAAAGATGGGGAAAATGAGCGAAAGATAAAATGTGTCTGTTGTGGACAATATCATTACTCAGCATCGAGCGAACATGTGAAAGATGTGGATGATCGAAAGGGCATTTTAAGAGATTAGAACCGTTGCTATTTATGTTTGCAAGGTGGCCATTGTGCACATGAATGTGAAAATGGCAGGCTCTGTCGTTGGTGCAATGGCAAACACCATCAATCTATTTGTACTAAAGCTACCAAAACACTTCGAAAGATCAATCCTGAAGAAACAACAAAACCAGAAGCGAAAGAGGAGAAAAAAGAAACGCAGAACCTCACAACAACTACAACGTCCAACGGCTCATCAAAAGTGTTTTTGCAAACTGCCACGACATATGCTTATTCTCAACATAGCAACAGAGCTATTCCTGTTCGAATGCTTTTAGACAGTGGTAGTCAAAGCCAGTCACACGCAACATCTGAAGAAACGACTTGGCATTCAACCAGTAAAGAAAGAAACGCTTAAGGGACTGGTCATAAAGTAACTGCTAGGGTGGGCTGGAGGTAAATCACAAATTTTGCCAATAAGTTTGGTGACCCATCTTAGGATGTAGATAAAAATTTCAAAGCCTGGATGAATCTTACCAATTTTATTTCATGACCCACCCACCCAATCTAAATTGGGAAAATACACTTTTATAATGAAAAAAACTTCCAGGTATGAACATATATCAATACAGTGCCGGTGTATATCTTTATTTTTGTATCTGCGAAGCATAGTATTAACGTTTATACCCATAGCCATTCAGCGACGAGCTTGTATAATTAAGCCAATCAGCGATTAGCTTACATCAATTGTTTACATCCATTAAACTATAAATAACTACTAATAATTGTTAATAATATAATAATTGAGTTTGTTATTTATAGTTCAACGTTTACATCGTGCTCGCACCTAACCTGCGAACGGGCGTAGTTTGGCCTTGTGTAAGTCGTGTACTCGTGTTATTCTTTGCCATATTTTGGCTTCAAAAATATCTTGATTTTATCTTGAATTGGCTGTCTTGTTTTCACCATTCTACTTGTGATATTATTCCAAAGTTATCTATCAACATGGAAACTTATTCTCATCTAGTAAGTAGCCAAATACCACATTTTATTATATACATTTATACAGTATAAAAATAATCATTGTGTAATATTTTAAACAGTCAAAACTCTGGCTGCAGGCATAATTGCCAATTAACAATATCACAAGAAACTAATGTTCTCAGGAGATATTGAATTAAATCCTGGTCCTGTATTTCTGTACCTCTGTTCAAAACAACAGTCCAACTAAGTTGTCATCAAATGTAGTGTTAGAGCAAAGGTAAAGATGTCATCAGTTAAAATTATACTGTATATACATTTTGGTTTTACATAACAGAGTTAATTAATGAAAATTGTTACAACCATTTTCAAATGCTAATAAAAGAATCCCTACCCTCCCTCCTCATTACATTGTCATTTTGCTTTCTAATATAAATGTTTTTGTTTAGAGATTAATACAAGAATGATGAATACATGTACTGATCTACTGGATATTGGCTGGATAATTTTGTCAGAACAACCCACTTGCAAGACAATCTTACCTAAATTCATCAGTATGGAAAATAACTTAACAGCTACAATAATCATATATTATATGGATGGATCAGATCAATGGCACACAATGTACAAAACTAAACTTGTGATACCTTCTACTCAAACAGATATTCTCCCACAACACAAATTGTTTTTGTGTGGATATGCTGAGTTAAACTGAACAGTGTGGTATATCATTAACTGTGCACAGGGTTGGAATGGAATTATATACTTCACTCATGACCTTCAAAACATTCTCTACTATTCAGTGCATGGTCTTCAATATATGATTGACTCTTTGCTACAGTAATGCATGTTCCTCGAATAGTGTGTATGTTACTCAACAGTTAACATTGGCAAGTGTAAACAACAAGTGACAGAACTTTTGCTTCATATGATCACAATAAAGTTTTGAAAATTCGATGAGTATGGATTGACAAGTGACAATTTACTAAATAGCCGGCTGTATAGACACTTATTGCTTGCATGAAATTTTTATTTCCTGACTGCATAATTATCTGTTACAAGCATAATCACATTATAAAATTAGTTAAATTTTCTCGGTGGGGGCAGTTGCCCCTGCTGCCCTCTGTGCAGTGTACAGCCCTGTTAGATTTGTATTATGTTTGATTTTAAAATCTTATTTGCTATTATATTTATCATAATAAGTGATGAAAGCAGGGAAGCTTGTAAAAGTTAGGGGGGACGACTCCCACTAGGCACCACCATGGTTGGCGACGAGGTCCCCCCTGGCTTCCTACGCCCCTGGATGAAAGTAGATATGGGTTTTTGTTTGGTGGCCCAACCGTAGACATACAATATAATTGGCGGCCCATCCAAACTGCCCAAAGATTTTCCATGGCCCATCCCGGCCCACCCTAGCAGTTACTTTATGACCGGTCCCTAACTTGAACACATTTGGGCAGGATAAATTCACAAAACAGAAATGTGATGTTGTTAGTTTAAACCTGAAAGGCAAAGAAGGCAAAAATATCGAAATTTCAGCTCTTTGTTTTGAGAAAATCTGTTCACCTATTCCTACCAAGATTGAGCTCGATAAATATCCACATTTGATTGGATTGGATCTTGCCGATTCCTCTCTCGCCGAGAACAGTCATGATGAAATCGACATCTTGATAGGATCTGATTATTATTACGACATTGTAATTGGGGAAATTGTAAGATACCAACCCTGTTGTGCACCCTCCTTCACGCGTGGCAGTTCACCTACGAGAGGCGCTGAATAAAGAGCTCGACATCCAAGAGTCACTTGGCATCATTCAGCCAGTAGAAGGCCCAACACCTTGGGTGTCACGTATCGTCGTCGTCCCAAAGTCTACGCCAGGCGAGGTTCGGATCACACAGGACTGGCGCGACGTCAACGCACACGTCGAGCGAGAGATTCAGCCCATACCCACATTTGAAGAAGCCACAGACGAAATGGGCGGTTCTACCATCTGGTCAAAGCTGGACATGTTCAAGAGTTTCCACCAAATTGCATTGCATCCAAATTCCAGAAAGTACGCTACTTTTTCCACACCAAGGGGTCTCCGCAGATGTACCACTCTGGTAATGGGATTCACCAACGCTTCAGAAATCCTCCAACGAGTAATGAGCATGGTATTGTCAGGTATGCCCGGTGTAAGATAGATTCACGATTACATAACCATCTACGGTCGCACCGTACGAGAGCACAACGAGCGTCTTGCCGCCTGCCTAGCTCCACCGACTGCAGAAATATAACATCACCCTCAACAAGGCAAAGTGCATTTTTGGGGTCGACAAAGTCACTTTCATGGCCATGCAGCTATCCTCCAAGGGCATCCAACCTTCTCAACAGAAAGTTGATGCAGTTAAGTACTTTAAAACCCTCAACAACGAATCCGAAGTGAAGAGCTTTCTCGGTCTCATCAACTCTCTCGCTCGATTCACGCCCAACCTTGCCTCTGAAGCGGAACCCCTCCGACGCCTCACACGCTTAGGTAATAAGTGGATCTGGGGACCAGATCAGCAGAAATCCTTCCATAGCCTGAAGAACAGCATTTCGCGGGCCTCATGCCTTGTCTTCTTTGACAAAGATCGTAAAACTGAGCTTCGAGTAGACGCCTCGCCTGTGGGACTGGGAGCCATTCTGTGTCAAATCCAGGGAGATGGAACTTCGCGACCAGTTGCCTACGCTAGCCGGTCGCTAAGCGATGTCGAGCGAAGCTACAGCCAGATCGAAAGGGAAGCACTCGCCGTCAAATTCGGCTGTTTGAAGTTCGACCACTATCTCAGCGGTGACCCAGATTTCACCATCATAACCGACCACAAGCCACTGCTTGGTCTCTACAAGCCCCCGACCTCCTCCACGCATCGAGCGTTGGGCACTGCGCATTCAACATCTCAATTTTCGACTTCGTTACGAACCGGGTCCAAAGAACGCCGCCGATGTATTTTCAAGACAACCGACTCCACCCCGAGCTCGAGCTCACGTCAATCCCAGCGAACATGTGGATACCAGAATGATCAATGCCATCACCACAGCGTCACTGCCACAAGCCTGCACCATCGAACAAGTAAAAGAAGCCACAGCAAAGGACGCGACGCTTCAAACAGTCCTCAAGTCTCTCCAGTTAGGCACCTGGAACAAAGACCTGGGTCTCTTTTTTAGCCATCGAAGCGAACTTTCCTTCTCTGACGGGGTCCTGCTCCGAAATAACCGCATAGTTATCCCTCGGTCCCTACAACAAAGAGTTCTCGAGCTTGCTCACCAGGGGCACCAAGGCATAGCCAAGACGAAAGCCCGTTTGCGTACTAAGGTATGGTGGCCGGGAATGTCCACGGAGGCGGAAACATTCGTGAAACGGTGCCAGCCTTGTCTTGTAGCGACTGAGCCAACAAAACCTAGTTTCACCTCACTGAAACCCACCACCCTCCCAAAAGCAGCCTGGTTATTGATAGGGATGGATTTCGTAGGCCTATTTCCCACTGGAGAAAACCTGTTGGTGCTAGTCGACTATTATAGTCGATATCCTGAAGTAAAAATCATGAAGCATATCACGACTGCCGCCCTGGAACCGTGCCTTCGTAGAATTTTTGCACGCTACGGAGTACCCCAGGAAATTGTCACGGACAATGCCAAAACTTTCTGGTCATCCAGGTTCTCTAACCTTATGAGAGAATTTGGTATCAAGCACAAAAAATAACTCCCCGGTATCCACGTGCGAATGGCGAAGCAGAACGGCTAAATCGCAGTATCAACAAAGTGGTCAAAACCGCAATAGCCGAGTCACGGGATTGGCGTAAGGCCATCGACGCTTGGCTGTTGGCCTATCGTACCACGCCCCATACGGTCACTGGCTAGCCACCAGCAGCCATGATGTTCGGACGAAACGTCAACGACAAGCTTCCATCACTACAGCCGTCGGCGCCCATAAAGATCAACCGTATGTCATACCGACAGCACGACACCAACAACATTAAGCAAAAGGGAAAGTGCTACCACGATATTAAGAAGAAAATGCAGCCCAGCTCAATTAAAGTCGGCGATCACGTCCTTATCCGTTCGGAAAAGAAAGGCAAAGTAGCACTACCGTGGCGTGCGAATACGTTTCGTGTCACCGCCGTCAAGGGTGACTCCATCCTAATCGAAGATGGAAATCACCGCCTCATGCGCCACTCTACGGCTGTTAAGAAAATGCCAATAACAGTTACAACTGCCCCAGATGTTCCAACAACACCTCCAGAAACAATTGTTGCTCAACGACCTCGTCGCTCTATAAAACGACAACCAAACTATTACGGTTATAGTTCTACCGCATGATAGGGTTCTAATCCATGACGGGGAGAACTGTAGTGACTGACAATGACCGCTGACCACATGAACTGGGTTATGGAAAAAAGGACATGTGTTAGGAAAACAATCGAACGGACTAGAAAGTTATTGTAAAGTTTATATTCACGTCATGTTTCATTATTATGTTCTATGCATAAAATAAAGGACACAACAATCCCCCAAACGTCAGATGCTTTGCTACGTCCCTGATGGTTGTATTCGAAACCGATTTCAGTTTTAAGATATCCTTAGACATTCTGTAAGGTTCCAGCAAATTACCCTGTTCCAGGAAATCCTGGCCACTACATGAACGTGTTCAAGACTCGGACCACGCTGAATGACGGACAACAACAACCTGTTAATAATTTCGCCCCTAGAGCCAATCTAAAATGTTTTTTAAAGATGGTGCCATTTCATCTGGCGCTAGTAAGGTGAAAGAAGCAGCAGGTCGGTATTTTTGTTGAGGAGAAGCACATGCTTGAGTATATCAGACATCTTGAGAAACTAGAAATTGTATCTATGTCTATGATAAGAGAGAATTCCGGATTGTACTCCTTCGACTCCCAATTCTGGAGGGGGGCATTGAAAATTTTAAAAACTTGGAGGGGGGGTCATCGAAAATTTACCAATAACCTGAACAGGGGCCCTGTAAAAATATGAGCTTTTTTCAAGACATCTTCATCCTCCCCGGCATAATAAATGTACTTTCCCTCCCTATGAAACAACTAAACAAGACAGCATATAATTTCAGTGTATTATTAATATTGATTCCCTTTTTTATTTGATATTGAATTTTTTAAATAAAAAAGAAAGCAAAGTTATTTGCATGCGAGAATTTGAAATCATTTTATTGCAAACTCAAAGTTTATCGATAAAGCCATTTAATTAAAGGCAGTTTAGTTTTATAAAGAACACTTTAATTTAAAACGTTTTGCGAAGCGTTTGTGGTTGAATTTTACCTTAAATTGAAGCTTATATTACGTATAATAATAACATACCTAACATAGATATGTTGGGAAATTGATAATTTTGTAATTAAAAGTGATATTTTTAGGCGATTTTTCATTTGTAAGAATATTCTTAAAAAATTATCGTGTTACCATGACAACAACTTTAGATACTTCATGTTCGGAAAATACAATGGTTTTGTCAGCAAGGCGAGGGTTTCTGCATACATGTATTAATTATATTTATAAAATAACATGTATATAACGCGTGCTCTGATTGGTCGAAACCCATGTTTGGATCAGGCCATCCAAACACGGAAGACTATCGTGTTGTTGTTATTTTATAAAACAATTAATTTATGGTTTCCGTGTTTGGATGGCCTGATCCAAACACTTGGGAATGTTGCTCGAGTTAAGAAAAGGGCGCAAAATCACTCGCCTTCGGCTCGTGCTTTCGCGCGCTTTTCTTAACTCTCGCAACATACCCGCGTGTTTGGATCAGGCCATCCAAACACGGAAACCATAAAGTAATTGTATAAGCTAGCTAGCGCGCGCGCGTGGCTAGATTAATGCATGGCTCCCATTCAAATATAGCCAAAAATACATTAAATTATATAAAAAAATCAGTTTAGTCTGTATGAATGTGGTCAAAGTTGGTATATGAGGACTTTGGATTTTACTTTTTTTCTATGCCTTTGTTGCCATGGCAACAGTCACGTGACCATTTAAATGGTCTCCATGCAAATGACCAAAACAAGGCCTCTGCCGCTGGCGGATATTCACTCAGATAAACTAACATTTACACATTAACGTTCTTTAGTACTCACAGATTATGGATCCAATCAGCCCCTGTTCCTACACCGTTCAGAATTTTATATATTTTCGATAATATGCAACTGACACTATGCTCTGGTGTCAATAAGTGCACATTATTTTGAAACGAAGCCAGCTCGGAGCAGGGGCTTATTCGTTTCGTAAACTGCGAGGTTTCCACTAAACAATAGCGTTGTTAATGTACTAAATTGACTAAAAACCGTTGTCAGCGAAGCAAACGTGTTTTCTTCCACGCGATCACTTTAGTATCGCGCCATCATTATGAGCCCGCGTTGTAAGTTTAGCGGATACACACATAAATATACAAAATTAACATTCCAATGTTGTAAGATGACACGCAACAACAGGAATCTCAAATCTTTACCGCTTCAAAAGCAATAATTTGGCTATCAGAATGAACAATATTAGATTTATTACTGACGACATAAAACACAGATAATATTTATATTGCAAAGAGGATGCGAAATTGTGATTAGATTGCTACTAATGTGAAGAAATTTAAATGTGAAAATGTTTAAGAATTACGTAGAAGACATATAACAACTATAAATATATAGACGAATTTAATAGGGGCATATCGTGTTAAGTAAATCCTCTATTGCATAATTGTAGGTATTTATCAAACCGGAAAATATTATATGAGGAATGCACTATAAATCCGAACGAGATCAATAAAACCAAATATTTTCTCATTTCAGACATTTGTTGATATATATAGTTATTTAAAATTTGAGTCAGCTTTGCACAACAATAATTCGTGTATTTATTAGTGAGACGCAAGTGAATTTACAAACGCTGCATCTTACTATTATCTGCTGTTTGACTAAAAGAGCCATTTGACAGTAACCCGCATAACTCTAATCATAATAATAATATATTAAGTCGTTCGGATTTTGGCGCAAATTTAAAATTGATTTGATATACAGGTACTCTGCAATGTATGAAGTATGGTCCTAAGTTTTAGTTTTGCCCACCCAAAAAGACATTTTGAAAGAAGACATTTTGAAACTTTATTACCCCCACGAAATGACGAATAGTATCAAAACACGCGCGCCTCCCGCGTGGTGCATAAAGGTCAATACGCGGACGGAGCCATGCATTAATCTAGCTAATTTTCTAGTTACTAATAATACATTTAAAAAGATTGACTAGATTTAGGCTTGCTTGCTCCGCTCGACTTTCGGAAATCGTAAAAATACACTCGGCGAGTATTTTTACGCTTTCCGAAAGTCTCGCGACATCCCTCGTGCATGGATCACGCAATTCGCACGGAAAATCATTCGGTATTCCTTTATCAGTGTAAAGTTCCACTTTACACTGTTGTGATGACTCGCGAATTCACACGAATCAGTCATTCATTCAGTCAGTCAGTCAGTCAGTCAGTCACTCATAGAGTAAACTTTCCGGGGGGTGCATACGATTTTTGTAAGTGATTTATTGTACTTAATCAGTGTTTTGAAGGTTATTTAGGCAATTTCAGTTGTCTTATTTTAGTATTCTTTTGTACTTTTGCCAAGTTCACAAATATTCGAGGAATCGTTGTCGTTATTATAATTTTTTGTAAATTTTAGAACATTCGCTTCTCATGTTGTGTAAAGGATCTTTCCCCCGGAACACCCGACTTTTTCCTTAGCCGCTCAAATGCGCATGCGTTATCAAGCCGTAGATCAACGATGGCGTGACGATGCCTACAAAGGAGCGACACAGTGTTGTAGTTTCAAATATATAAATATTTCAGACATTTAATAGAGAATCTGCGCAATATATAAATTGATGTTATGCATTATGGCGCCTGGTTATTCAATCAAGTACCGATATTATTTAGACGATATATTCATTGTACACAGCTGGAAAGGAGCTAGACAGTGCTTTTTCTCAAATGTATAAATATTTCAGACGTAAATATTGAGAAAATCTTTGACATTCCCGGCATTCAATTAAGTGTCGATGTTATTTTGACGGCATATCATTATACAGAGCTAGGAAGGAACGATACAGTATTGTTTTCAAATATATATATATATATATATATATATATATATATATATATATATATATATATATATATATATATATATATATATATATATATATAGGTTAATCACTAGGCGAAAAGCCATAAAGGTATACAAGTTAATCAACTCAACACATTACGTTTCGACTTTATTGTCTTCATCAAATATAATCCTACTTTACAAGCGGACCCAATTTATACCCTCCCAATTTTGCTAATTATGCATAATATGAATATAAGTGATTTGCCATACAAATAACAATATCTTATTATGACTATAATTAACATTGCTACGCATTCTCTATGTTCAATCCCGAAGGATGCATTGTCTTTAGTTTGCTTATCCAAAATGCCTCACGTCTGGTCGGTTCCGCTGGGTCAGTTTTATCAATTAAAACAATCTCGCAATCACTGATCAATCCATTACGTCCATTACCCAAGAAATGTTGATGGAAAAACATTTGTCTATAGACCTCGTCAGGCCAATGAAATTGATATCATGTTTCTCGTCCCCGCCCGCATGGGATTTATCTGCCGCACGAAAATTTTTCATTATTCATTATTTTGAAAAATAGGCTTAAAAAACACCAAATTCATCTCCAGATCAAAGTCTTATTGCTGCATTCCGCAAGCGCAACTCAAATTGTATCTTTCTAAAGATATTACTCGCCAGAATGCCTCTATTTTTCATGTCAGCCCTGGTATGTGCAGAAATATACTGTAGTCTGTAGACTGTAGGGTAGGACGTATTAAATTAAAATGAATTATACACCAATTTTTAATACTTCAGATTTTTATGGGTTTTTTACTGGGTCAAGGAAATTTTTGACAAGCAGAATTCAAATACAAAAAATAATGAAAAATGAAAAAATCCCGCTCCAAATTTTTGAAAATTGTGGACGAGAAACATGATATCAATTTTCATTGGCCTTATTAAAGGTGATGTAAAGTCCGTAATGTAAACAACGCTTTGTTTACATTTTGAACTCAGTGCTACAGTTGTAAAATATGTTTAGATATATATTATACTGAATTTTTAACGCTCTTCCGGTTCGCTATGCTTGTAAATGAATGCAGACTAGAGATTCAATTCAAGAAAGTTCGGAAGGTGCGAAATATTAACAACATTCCAAAGGTTGCTCCCCCACTGATGGAATGTGTTGATGCGCAGAATATATGCGCAGAACGGACTTTACAGCATCTTTAACTGCCTTTTTGTGGCAAACTTTTTGTGGCAACATATTGTTTTT
>CACRXK020012327.1:0-15263 GCA_902702795.2 Paramuricea clavata
CATGTATGGCAGGACTTAATTTGGGACTTTATTAGTCATGTTGGCTGTACCTTCAATTTCTTTTTGTAATTAAAACTAATAAAAACAAAACAAAAACACGAAATAAGGTAAAAACGATGGTTTTTGGAAGAATATTTTCAAAATAAAGTTTTCAATACGTAGTTTTTATTGCTAGATACCATTGCGCTAGAAACATAAATGTTCTGATGCGTTTTCACAAAGAAGGAGGTAATTAAGGGGATTAAGACAACACGAATATGCATAATCATTAGGATGCTAATGGATATAAATGTTTATTACTAGTTTAGGATGGGCTTCAGGCTAGACTCGATTTTTCGAGCTGGGCTCCGAGATACATAGAATTGTTCTCACCTGCCAAAAAGAACGCCTGTTTATTTAATTTTACGAGCTGGGTTCGAACCAACGCCATAACGAACTACTTTCCTCCGCTCTCCCATTTCGGATTAAATTACATATGACGTGTGCTATATCTTTGAGAAACTTTATATTATTTGCAGTGATAAAGCGTTGCATTATCGCTATTGACGCTAAATCGCATTCTTTGTAAAATAATATATTGCCTTTAAATTTTATCAAAAATGCGGACATATCTCAATTAGTTTCTGTATCTAGCAGCAAGGCATAGCCACAACATTAACAGAGACCTGAATTTTTGATAATGCGCCGCCATGCATAGCCCTGAATTTTTAATGCTGTTCCGCCCAGAATTTTTAATGTGAGACGCCCTGTCTGAGAATCCGAGTCGAACAGCCTACAATCTTGCTATATTCTAATAGTTCATACACACAACAACATTTATTACCATTTTAAATTTACCTAGTATAGTATAGTACAAGACGTACAAGATAATTCAAATACGCTTTAATTGAGAAAACGGAAAAAATGAGTAAGCTAAAGATTTCGTGCTAAAGAATTTGCATTTGCAGTTGTAATAACAATTATTGGTCCTTTCTATTTAAGAAACAAAATATGTTACTTCCCGGTTGAAGTTGGAAACACATGTCGGAGAATGCATGGTAGCACATACAACAAGCGTCCATGCAAAAATTTCATACAAAAGAGAGATTGAACTGTAATACACAATTAATCAGCCAATATTTCCCTGCTTATACGAACTTAAATGAAGCGAAGTAATCCTGTTTTGCATGCATAGAATATTTCAATTAACTTCTACTATCTCATGCTGTTAGGAGCGTCTTTCACCTGCGGTATCATTCGCTACTGTTTTCATTTACCGATTGTAATTTTAAGTTTTACAGATATACAAACTAAAAATATCAGGAAAATTTTTTAGTAAAAATAGTTAATGTAGTACTTTCGAACTCGTACCCACGGACTTAATCATCCATCTGTAATTAACAAGAACAAATATATTTAAAAATTTTCTGGTGGATTCTGTTGCTAAAAAATATAGACGAATTGAATTTGAATTGAATACATTTCATGGACTTTAACTGCACCTGTTAATAAGGTGAAGCTCACATCTTACTAACTGTGTAGAAGCATACAGTAAAATATGTGTACTGAACGTCTTTAACATCTTCTTCTAACCAAAATATATAGTAAATGCACCATACCTAATTTTAAGAATTTTTTATCACTGCACATTTTTGTGCAAAGTTTAGCCGAGCAGAAGCACGCCCTGAAAATGTCTGAACACACCCGTATAAAATGTGTAACAACAAAGCAAGCTACAATATATTTATATTCAAAAATGCCAAACGAACATACACTGCACAGCAATCAGGGAAATTTGGTGGCGCAGGACAAACATTGACCTGGGGGCTCTCGTGATTCCATGTTCTGACACTGGTCCAAATCCTGCATTCTGGAAGTCTGGTTGACAGTTATATCTATGCGATATATTTCGCTGCAGTTCCTTATTCCCCCCCCCCCCTTTATCTCGGGTCCCAGGGCAAATTGCAGCCCTCTGGGCGGCCTTGACAGCACCTGCAGTTACGATTATCTATGACAGCTTTAATTTCATAATAACATGACTGAAGAAAATAAATATTTTCCTCCTGGCAAATCAAAGGCAGCTTACGGGCTTTGACGTGACAAATCCCTAGAGGAGTTCCAGGGACATGCACCCACAGACAATTTTGTAATCTAGGCACTATAAAAGGGCATCACCTGCAATGCGCGGGACATTCTATAGAATTCTGAAAATTATACAGTAATTACAAAATCTTAAGTATCATCCACTCCATCTTGCAAACCCATAAAGAGATCTTTGGTGAGAGACTTTGTTCATCTGATGAACCATAAGTATGTTATTAGTGCGGACGTTCGATAATTTGGCAGTCATCATTCAATTTCTATTAAATCATTCTCATTCAAAATGTTTCGCCGGATTAGTTCAGTTTTTCTGCTCATTGACATTGTCTCATTTTCTTTTGTTAATTAACAACTTATCAAAGCAAATTTTATCACTGCACATTTTACATTTTACCACTGCACATTTTACATTTATCACTGCACAAATTGGTTATCAGTGCACACTAAAATTAATGATGGTAATAGAACGAATAGGAGTGCTATTAATGCCATAATCATACGAGTGATTACAAAATCAACCGACCGCGTAGCGGGAGGTTGATTTGTTAATCACGAGTATGATTATGGCATTAATAGTACGACTTTAATTCGTTCTATTACTTATTAATTATTTATCTTCTGTAATCAAACTGTTTAAGGGGGAAAAGCAGAAAAATACAATTTGTTGAAGTTCAATATAATTATTAAATTTTTGTCACGACAATTCTTAGTGAAATAGCAGAGGTGAAATAGTACAATTTTGAATTATTGTTTATCATATATAATAAATTAACATATTATTAACTTTCGGGCATTATTTCCGGTATAATCACATGACAACATTTGTTTGAATTATTCAAAACACAATTGGAAAGCCATGTTTGTATGTTTATAACGTGTTCAAAATAGTGAAGTTCTTTAGTCCAATTAATCATCTGAATTGGATTGATCATGAAATATAACTCCTGGTTGTGTTTAGTTCGGTGTCTTCTGCTGGATGAACAGGTAGGTCATTTTCGTCAGAAAATATATAATTTAACAACCCTCGAAAACGAGATCTGTAGCAGTATTAAAATGCCGACCTATCAACCTCCCATGTCGGCAATGTTTTGCCGACCTTAATTCACTTTAATAATCTTTTTTGGTGCTTATAGCTGTTAAAAAGTCAGCGATTATAGAATTCGATGCACTTTGGTGTAAGGTTTAAGAATTAACGTGTATATTTATGATATAATTTAGGTAAAACTCTAAAAGAAAAGGCTTCGTGACATTTATACTTTTCAATGATTCGTAAATACGTGATTACTAGTGCAGGCTACTAGTGCTCCAAGACATGGAAACAGATTTTAAAAAATGCCGAGATGTACCGAGCTAGGTCAGGTTTAGGTCGGCATTTTTTTTCCGACCTCAATTTTGACGGTTTTCGAGGGCTGATTTAAAAATTAAAAGGTCAAAATTTGTGAATTCCTCCATTTTGGAATTTTTTACAGCAATAAAGAGAATAAAATTCAAAGTTTGTATCCTGGATGCTGATTGGCTAGTTGTAAATACTAGACTGTTTTTCATTGGCTGTAGACAAGAGTGCGATTACAGCTCAGAAAAGGTGCGATTAATGCTCAAATCGCACTCCTGTAAACCAATGAAATTGCAGTATTTGCCACTGATTACAGAAGATAAATAATTAGGTATGAAATGCACTTTTGCACAATTAGTTGAAGTAAATTTCCTTAGTATGAAAGCATGCATGACTGACATAAGCCGGCATGAAACGCAATTTTATGACGTTTTGTGAGTTTGTGGCACCCAAGTCAACTAGGGATTTGAAAATGCAAACATAAACTTTAACGTTATACAACAAGCCAATATTCCGAAATAATTGAGTTTAAGTTTAACTTAATAAGTTTTCACATGCCAAATGGACAAGAAATACAACGTACTATAGACAGAGACCTATAATTCTATCGGAACACAGAAAAAAAGAAGCTAACAATTGCGTGCCAAATAATTGTTCATTAATGGTCCTTTGTAGTTGAGGAAATAAAGAAAATACGGAACGTCCCTTCTGAAGTTGGGAACACCTGTCGGAAAATTCAAACAAAAATATAATAGGACCATGCAACAAATCTCTCATAAACAAGACATTGAAATAAAATACAATTCACCTGCCTTTTATTTCGTAGCTTATACACCCTAAGTCGGAAGGAATTATTATTTGAATTCACAGCTTGTATAATCTCACGCAGTTATAAAGCGTGCTCCATCTGACGTGGCAATCGCTGTTGTTTCAAAAACCATCGTTGAAGCTAAAAAATTACCTAGATATATAACTGAATATGTCTAGAACAAAAAATAACAACAATAGTTAATATACTACTTACGATGGTCAAAAGAAAAATTAGTCACCTTGCTGTAACAACAGCAAACCTATATATTTGGGAACTGTTTGCTGGATTCTGTTGCTATGGATGGTTTTAATGTGGCTGGAATAAATTATGAACTTAAACTGCAGCTGTTTATCTTTCTCGACACATCCCATTGAATGTGTTGTACATGTGCAGTATGACTTTGCAGGTCAGGGAATGAATGCTATGAAGGCTACGAAATGCGTTTGTATCCTGGAAATGGCATTTCCTCCTGGTTCTGAGCATCGGATTCAGCCCCAAATTTCTTTAGACAAAAATTACTGTTTACACAACATACTGCTTAGACAAAAATTAGCAAGGAACACTCAATAGCTAAAAAATGTTTTTGGTATCAGTTCTTTCTATCAGTTCAAAAATGTTCTTGGTATCAGTTTTCTTAGTAAAGCCGATATTGTCTAAGTCAGTATCAATCTTCATTGATAGTAACTTAGACATTCTCGGTTTTACTTCCGGACTACTGGCCCCCTCTATTGAATGAAATGAACCACATGGCTCCAACTTTGTCTCACCAGAAAGCTAAGGAGTACAGGCGGAAAATATGTTACGTCTCTCTTGAAGTTGGAAACACCTGTCGAGAATGCATCGAAACACATATATTAAAGGCCCGTTCAACGAATGTCATGCAAAAAGGACATTGAACTGGAATATATAATTAATCTGCCTATATTTATTTGCTAATAAGAACTTAAATTAAGGGAAATTATTTTGTTTGTATATAGAATATTTGAGTTAACTTCTACTATATTCAGCTGTTAGGATCGCATTCCACTTACGGTATCATTTTTTTATTTTTTTTTTATTTATTTTTTTTATTATTATTATTATTAAATATATTTACTGATTTTGTAACCGAAGGTTAAATTACATCAGCTATACTACAAATAATTAAATATAAAGGAGTAAACTACTATTTACAATTTAATTTCGAAATAATTTGTGGTAAGAAAAATTTTCTAAAACGTTCTGTTTTACAATAATAATTATTATATTTACAATTTCCCCTCGTATCATAGACCGAAGAGGATTTATTAGGTAAAATTCATCCAATTTTTGAAGGTTCTCATCTCTCAAAAAGAACTGTTCGCATAAAATCTCACGTCGTTCCTTCAAGGATGGAATATTAATAAGTTCGCGTGCATCGTTATAGCTAAGTTCTGGTAAAATAATTCTCAAAGCTCTTCTTTGAACCCTTTCAATATCATCACTCAAATAACCTGGAATGTTGAAGTGCCAAACTTGGCAAGCGTATTCTAAGACTGGCCTTATAATAGTGGTAAATACGATGGATAACATTATAGTGTCAGCGTTGGTTCGTTTCAATAATTAAGCATATACAACTTTTCCCAGATGTCTTAACAATTTTATTAGCGTGTTCATTCCAGTTCATTTTGGTTTGCCGTAACGCCGAGAATTTGGGCAGAATTTACACGTTCAACCTCAGTGTTCTCGATTAATAATGCTGGAAAATTCCGTTTTACCCTACCAAAGTCAAGGATCATTTCTTTACATTTAGTGACATTAAGTTTCATATTATTTGTAACAGTCCAATTATAAATATAATCGACGAGATTCTGAAGATTACTGCTACAATCAACAATGACACTTTCAGTAGCCGTACTATCATCTACATACTTCCATCGGTCGGGCCATTCATCGAGAACATCGTTGATCATAACCAAAAAACGAACACGACACAAAACAGTTCCCTGCGGTACTCTTCCATTAAAACTTTCCAACTCGAAGACCAACTACCCAGCTTCACACATTGCCTCCGTCCAGTTAAAAAACTTTTAATCCAATTAAAAATAGTTGGGGGAACGTTCAATTCCAATAATTTATGCAACAAAATGTTGTGGTCTATCAGGTCGAAAGCCTTAGAAAAGTCAAGAAGAAACACTCTAACGGCGCTTTTTGACGCATCAGTTTCCTTTAATAAGTGATGTACCAAACTAATTAAATTATGAGTCGTTGAGGAATTCTTCAAAGAGCCAAATTGCCTCTTCTCAATTTTGTTCTTGATTGAACTAATCAACCAATCAGATACAAACGATTTGCAGATTAATATTTTAGACAAAGTAGGTGTCAATGAAATAGGACGCAAATCGGTTGTTATGTCTGCAGGTACCGATATTTTTGGTATTGGAATAACTTCAGCGTCTTTTCATACTGCAGGAACGTGCTGTTGCTGTATCGAAGCATTAAAAAGTGAGGCAATTGGTAAGGCTAAGATATAAGCATAATGTTTAAGTACCCAATTTGGGATGCCGTCTGAACCTGACGATTTCGAGACACATATATCAGACAATTTATTATACACACTTTCTTCGTCAATAATAAATTGGGGATGAATGTTACTTTCATTAAACTCGAACTGACTTTCTGTAGATTCTGGCTGTAAAGGTGTAATTTCATTAGTAATTGATATGAAGAAGTCGTTAATTTTATTTGCTAAAACATTTCTAACAACAATCTCATTGTCAAGGACCATAGACGATATTGCCTTTCTCTTCGGATACCCTGCGAATTGTTTTATCCAATCCCATCACTTTTTCGGGTTAGGATTAGATTTAAGCTGGTCCATTTTTTTTATCAAGATAGCTGGACCTCAGTTGTTTCCTTTTGGATATTCCTGTCATGATATGCTCTTTGCCTATCTTTAATGATTTCTTTGAATTCGGGCGTTACCCAGGGTTTATCATTAGCTGGTAGTTTGATAATTTTAATCTGAAAGAAACAATCTAAACCAGTGTTGATAACTTTTGTGAAAATATCTAGCTTGTCTTTACACGAGACAGTACGATACCAAGTCGACCAATTATGATCAGCTAACCATTTTCCAAACGCTGTCTTGTTGGCATGTATATTACTTCGAATTTTCACTTTATTGGTCTCGTTTTTTATCAGATTTCTTTTAAGTGTACATAACACAGAGCTATGGTCGCTTAGTCCAATAGGAGAGGTTGCCAATGCAGGGTTGCAACAGGCAGACATATTCGTAAGAATTAGATCCAGGGCAACATTTTTCCTCGTAGGTTTTTTGACAATTTGCTTTAGTGCGAAATGTCTTAGTAACGCTGAAACAGGACATCAATTAAAGTCACCGACCAGAAAAATTCCTGCATTTGGGTGCTTCATTAGGGCTAAATCGAGGCTTAAGGTAATGTGTTCGACTAGGGCATGATTATCGTTGGATGGTGGATGATAAATAACACATACTATCAGGCATGAAAAGCCTCGAGGAAGTTTATAGGTCTCAAATATAACCACAGGATTTCAAAACATTCGTCTTGTAGTTCGGGTAATAATTTAAATGGAATAGATGATTTAATAAAGGCGCACACGCCTCCTCCTATCTTGTTAACTCTATCACCCCTGACAAAGGAGTAACCATCAATTTCGACAGCGCTGTCGTGGATGTTTTCACTCAGCCACGTTTCTGTAATAAAGGCCATGTTTATACAACTTGCTTTCAGAATAGTTTCTAACTCATCAATCTTAGGAAGAAGTTATCTTACATTAGATAGAATAAACAAAGGTTCACCACTTTGGGGAACACTGTTAAGGGGCTCCTGACGAAACTTGGAACTATGCAGGTACATTGTATCCTGAGTGCTTATACTTTCAGATTTATCTGGGAACATTGATGTTTCAATATAAATTAGGTTATTAAAATTTGTTGCATTAGTTGTTTGTCCATTTACTAATGTTTGTTGATGATTATATAGGTTTAGGGATAAGAAATCATCTAGTAATAAAACCTGAACCTTTTCGTTTTGTCTTTCCATCTGATTTCTGAACGAAAAACCTGCTCACATGAAGATTTTACTTTTTTCCGCCTCAGACTAGTTTTTTGTCGATCTTTCGTCGGTTCCTCTCTTCTAGTGATTCGAGTTGGAATGGGTTGGTTGTTAGCTATTCTACCCTGTACCAAATTACTCTGCTGCGTATGTAGTTTATGTGATGGACCCCCGTGGCCTTTGACCTTTGTCCTATATAAGCCGCTTTTTGAACGATGGAAATAACTTAGGTTTTTTAATAATGAACAATTTTCTAGGGCTTTGTTACGCTTATTATCTGTACCAACAGATAATTCTTCAGTTTCTATTAATAATATTTCACTGTTATCAACAGTGAAAACTTCGCATACAATAACGCTATTATTACCAAGACCCTCACCACTGAAAGAAGCATCTTCAAGCGGGTTTTCAACACTTACAAAACTTTCTGCCTCTTTTAATTCAGTCATATTATCCAGACATTGTAAAGAACTAGAGGCTCTCGTATTATTTTCAAGGTCAACATGAGGCTCGAGTGTTTGATGTATGCATGTTTGATTTAACGGCTCAGTGATTTTTGCTTCAAAACTACTTAATTGGCGTTTCATTTCTTCGTTTTCGGTTTGAAATCTCGCCAATAAACCTTCGACCTTGCTAATACGGGAGGTGTTATCAAGAATAATCCTTTCATTGACCACTAGGTCAAGTTTTATACCCTCAAAATCCGTGGACAGTTCTTTACATTTACAATGGCATATTTGGCCGCCAATATTTGTCATATTTGGGTTAATTGCAGCATTTGCGGCTTCCACAACATTGCAGTTTTTTTTCATGCATTCCGTTTCAACAGTAGATTCCACACGCAAACAAGAACAGTTATTGTTAATCGAATTCTCAACATCAACTGCGGCAGTGCAATGATCGTCGAATATATAAGTGTCGGTAAACAATGTTGTTAATCTACATACAATATCACTTGCCTTCTCGCCGGAGATTGCCAAATATTTTTTGTTTTTCCACCAATTTATCACAATATTTCCCCCCTCGAACTGCTTCTTTTCGCCCCCAATAGATGACCATTTTCCAACTAAACACAACTTGTCTTCAACGAACTCCTGTAGTGATGAATAATCGCCAGACCACGACATCCTAAGATTTGATTTCGACATCGTACTTGGTGCTTTGTCGTGCTCGTCTGCTCGATGTGTTCCACCAGACTGACCAGACTATAAACTATATTTGAGGTCGATAGCAACGAGGATAGCAATACCAAAGTCAAAACGACTTTACAAAGTGTCCAAGAAATATGTTTCGCGATGATCGAATGTTTAAAAGCGATAAAATATCGTTTATAGCAGTTCTCTTAGAGAGCTCGACGACGGCCTATACAACATTTAATTCCTCTGGAGCTGAAATTGAGTCCAGATACAGAAAACGATGTGTCTCCAGCTGTTGAAAGTGCACCGAAAGAAGAAGAATCGACCAGACAGCGACCGAGACGAAGTGCGGCGGTAGTTGGAGAACTTTTACGAAAGGGGATGAGATAAGTTCATTATAATCGTATCGTTAAAGTATATTTGATCACTCTGGGGTGATCAACGCCGGGAGTGTGATAAACTTTGAGCCTGATTGCAGGCTGTTGAACCTGTTCGCAGGCTAAACACGTGCGATTCGCTTTTACATACGGGAATTTTAGTATAAAAACAACAAGTTTCATATTCTTTCGATCGAACGTGTATTATCTATATTATATTCGATTATTCGAGGATATTTCGTTACGAACTCAACGTTAGTTATGTTTAGGGAAGAAAAATTTTCCCGTCGTACCATACCGAAATTGCACGTTTTTGACCAAATTTTTTTTAAAAACTTGGAAATTTCCAAACAAAAAGGGCACCTTTGATGTTAATTTAGTATTTACAGCGACATTAACTTGTACAAAAAGGGCACTTTCATCACAAACTAGGGATCCAAGGATAGTGCAATGTTTCTGAAAACTTGAAAAGTCATTACGGTAATATCAAATCTTTCAAACATATTGTTCATAGTTTTGCAATTCATTTGTGCAAATGATGCGGTTCGCGAATGTAAAACTGTTGCAAATTAATTGCTGCCGAGCGTCAGCGAGGCAGCACACTATTCTTGACGTTCTTGCTTTTTCGTGTCCAGTCCTTCCGGCCGAGTTATGTATAGTCGAAATCTCGATTCGAAGAGGGGAGGATGTCGGTTTTCCGGGACATATTATGTATTCAAGTTCGTTTGTAAATTTGAGGGGGTTGTTCAACAAAATTTTGTATTCAGTGTTTATTTATATCGATGTGATGAAACGAGGGAAACAGTCAAAATTATAAACAGCCTTTCAGGGTTCATATCTCTGCTATGAAGACTAATATGAAAGTGATTTAATAATCAGTGTTTATTTATCGATGTGATGAACCGGTTTAAAGTTGCGAATATCCCGTTTTAATATAAAGTTGCGAATATCGAGGGAAACAGGGTTCGTATCTCCGCTACGAAGACTACTATGTCTATCAGTCTATGGCTATCGGCCACCTACTTATGGCTATACCTGTACTATATAAAATCTCTGGCTATTATGTATATTTACGAGTTTGAGAATTTAACTGCTATTTGTTAAAAGTCGAGTACTGTGATTATAAATACACCATAATTTGTCTTCAATATCTCTCTTTGGCTGCTATAAAGACAACTAACTATCAACTATGTCTAGTCTATTGGCTATAAATAATGTATATGAAAGCATTTGAGAATTCAACTGTTGTTCAAAGTCAAGTCAGTCAACAAAATTTTCACGAATGTTGCGAGCAGGCTACTCAACGATGTGTCTTTCAAGTTCGTTTGTAAAATGCCGGAAGGGGTTGTTCAACAAAATTTTCTTCAATGCTGCGAGCAGGCTACTCAAAGATGTGTCTTTAAAGTGTTTTACCCGAAATTTTCAGTACATAAAGTAATAATATCTGTGAGTTTAGTTTATATATTCAGTGTCTATTTATCGATGTGATGAAGCGGTTTAATAATATTAATAAAATTGCGAATGTCGAGGGAAACAGGGTTAATATCCCTCAGTATGGCTACCTTATTTATGGCTACCTACTACAAATCTCTGGCTACTATGTATATGAAAGAGTTTAAGAATTTATAAACTGTTGTTTATTCAAAGTCGAGTATTGTATTAAATTATAATTTTAGTCAAATGTCCACAATATACCTTACAGTATTAAAATTTGCGCAGTACTATAAGCGCAGCGCTGGGTGCGCAAATTTTAGTACTGCCCGAAATATAATCCGCGCGCAAAACTCAAAATACCAACAAGAACTAAAATATTTATTGTATGGTTCTCGACGTACGATGCGAATTTTAACAAGTAAGGTATGGTATCATATTTCATTATATAACAAACAATGTAAACTGGTGATACATTTCGCCGACATAACTTTGGCCCCTTTGGACATATATTTTTCGTAATAATCTCATTCGAAGCAGAATCCAAAACACTATTTAGAGTGTTATTTTCAAGCTTGTGTCTTCAGATTTTCATCTTTTTCGGTATTTACAAAATATTATTAGCACGGCCGATGAAAGAAACGTACATCAAAACAAAGGGCTGTTTACGTCCTAGGGCTCTGGAAAAACCGGAAATAAATTCTACAGATCAAAGTACTCCCAGTGTTTGCACGTGTATCGGGCAAAATATGGCCAAGCATACACGTGGCGCAAGCGTGCGAGTAAAAACTCGATATTTTGAAAAATTCAAAATAAATATTTTTACTCTGTGCCGTATTCAAACGAAACTTTCCACACGAAAGCACTTGAATACAAGGAGTATTTTACTCACATGACTCTGAGCAAATTCTGAAGAGTTTAGAACATATTCAAAAATTTTTCTCGATATGAAATAAGGAATGTTTGGCCATGCAGTGAGTAAATACATGATTAGAAACAATAAAAATCGTAAAAATGTAAAATTTTAAATTGGGACGTGACGAGAAATCATAACCCATGCATTTACTGGCAGTACTCTACCTACTGGTGAGTAAAATTGTCTGGCGTTGATAGACAGTAAATACTAAAGTAGGTCGCATTGCCAGCTAATGGGTTGTTAATAAGAGACATTGGCAGATAGGTTTGTTAACCCATTTACTGACAGTACTCTACCACTGACAAGTAAAATCGTCTGGCGTTACACGTGCAGTGTACATTTGTCTGGCGTTAAACAGAGTTCGCTAATGGGTTAATACTTAATAGACCTTATTAATGCTGTTTATCCACTTTTGACCCAATGGCCTCATTTTCATGTTGCCGTTATTTATAAGTTTGTGATTAGTCTTAAATGATGAACGAGAAACAAATTTGTGCAGGAAACATACAGCATATAACCATCATGTGCAGGCCTGCCATGCTAACAATGATGAAACGTGGAAATGAGCACATTGGGTCAAGAGTAAAAGGCTTCCCTTTACAGAATTGTGTAGAAGTATACTTTTGCATTCAGTTCATGTGGCCAAAAGGCAGCACTTTCCTTGCGATAGTAACTCCTAGTTTTGTTGTAAATTACCGGTAAGCTTGAAGTAGACGAAATTTTGAACTTTTAGAGGAACTTTTGAACTTATTACAGCCATTTTCGTCCAACCATACCACAAGTTGCAAAAATTCCCGAGCGTTTGTTTACGTTTGTGACGTAGCTAACAGTAGCTGCCGGAAGCTACATTTTTAATGTCGTACATGGATGTCTCAATTGCTTATATACGTAACACAGTATCAAAAAATTAGTTTTGTCGATATCCCTGTATATTATTTTGTAGCATCTCAATTTATTTATATACAGAACCCAGACAAAATTATACTTACGATAAGATTAGGCCGATAATTTCGGCCACATCACACATTAATTGCCAAAACAGTAAATTTGCCAACTTGGCAACTTTTTATAAACGTAAACATTGTCATTGACATTGACATTGTATTGAAATAAATGTAACACGATGACCTACGAACTGTACCTAAGACATAATAAATTTTAATCTTGAATTCAATTAAATTTATTGAAACAAAGGCTTTGTTATAGTCGGGCAGATAGAAGGAAAACAACTCACCAATCGAGGGCCAATTCCATTTTGCCTTCACTGTTGTGCTCTGATGGCTAGTAATTACGTTTCTGAATGTTGGCCGCGTTAAAATTTCTTGTGGGCTCCTGCCAACACTTTTTTCTTCGAATGTTGTATTAAACTCTAAAATTTCTTGTGGGCTCCAGCCGACACGTTTTTCTTCGAATGTTGTATTAATTAATTAAACTCTATTACAGTTAAAAAATGTAAAATTTCAAATACATTTCTAACACAAATGACTTACATCATTCGAAAGGTTGCAAAAAAACTACATATAACACATTTAAACGGTTACCCGGTTTTTTCAAGTTCTTCTTGAGTTATGAGCTGTTGAAAGCGTATTTTCAGACTAGTACCCAGCAATTTTGCGAGATTTTGGCTTATTTTTCACGTTTGAAGCGGCAAGAACTCGAAAACCGCTTGAAAATCCGAACGATCCATTTAAATGTCTTATATGTAGTTTTTTGTTAGCTTTCTATTGATGTAAGTCATTCGTGTTAGAAATGTGTTTGAAATTTCACATTTTTTAACTGTAATAGAGTTTAATACAACATTCGAAGAAAAACGTGTCGGCTGGAGCCCACAAGAAATTTTAACGCGGCCAACATTCAGAAACGTACTTATACTAGCCACCAGGGCACAATATGAACGCAAAATGGAATTGCCCCTCGATATGGTGAGTTTTCCATAATTTTGATCCTCTATCTGCCTGACTATTATTAAAAGCTAGTATATCTCGATTAGTATTATGCCAACAGCAAACTTCGCGCTTGTTATTATCCTTTTACTTCAATTACGGCACAAAAACCAAATATCTTAGTATCTCTCATACATTCATGCAAGTCATACATAACTAGCCATATCAATAAAACTCATGCGGCTGTCTGCATGTGCACAGGCTACAATATGCGGGCCTTGAATAAATGAATAATTAAAATATTACAAAAAATTCTGTCAAATTCTGCGACATCTATTGATGATATACCGTCTGTTCACAGACTGTATATACTATGAGATTATACAGCATGCAAGTTATATTTTTATATCAGAAAAATGCTGTTTTTATATGACTATGCTTTTATTGTGTATTTCGAGATTTCCTTGGACCAAATATGAGTGATACAATATTCCTCAAACCTACTACTGAACATGTCAGCTAAAAATTATCTCTATGTCATTTAAAGGTGGAAAAGCACCTGTTTATGATCATATACCTATGCATCTTGTAAAAAGTTCGTTTGATATTATTTCGAAACCATTAATGCGTGTAATTAATATATCCCTTGAAAAAGGGATATTACCAAATAACCTTAAAACGGCAAAAGTAATTCCTCTTTTTAAAGCTGGTGATGTAGATATATTTACGAACTATGGACCTATCTCGATCTTGTCAAGTTTCTCTAAAATTTATGAAAAGGTTATGTATAATCGTTTGCTTAATTTTATAGAAAGATTTGAAATTTTGTATTCTTTTCAGTTTGGTTTTCTTGCCTTTAACAAAGTTCCCTCCGTTATCGGAGCGTATTTCCACGGGAGTTCCTCTTCTGGACACGAATCTTCGCAGAGCATTCACAAATGACTCGGTATGAAACGAATGAGCGACCTCGACATGAATCGCTCGAATCGAAAGGCATGTAAATATCACGCCATGCCGCTTTACGTTACTTCTTCCACGCCGCACCACGATAGGTCCGAAGCAATCGACTCCTACGTACGTGAATGGTCTTTCACATGGTACGACTCTGTCCTCTGGTAGATCGGACATTTTCTGCTGCATGGCTGGTGCTTGCCTTCGTCTGCAGCTGAAACACTCGTTTGCGACCTTTCGCACATTAGATCTTCCGCCAGTGATCCAATACTTCTGCCGAATTAACGACAA